>JAJHSJ010002473.1:0-49421 GCA_021015155.1 Magnolia officinalis | reverse complement strand
TGAAGTCAACTTCAGAGAAATTCAAGGATTCTCATGCTCAGGTTCAGGATCCTCTAGTAGAAATAAATTTGGGGATAGAACAACATCCCAAACCATTTTTATTAGTTGATTGATAGATTCTTAAACACTAACCAAACTCATTAATTTACTTAAAGAGTTTGTCAATTGCTTTGCTTGAAATTATCATAAGTTGCCTTAACTAGACCGGTTGAACACAAGTAACCCATAAATGAGGGATATTGGCCATACATTAATGAAGCAAACCTAAAGTAAGGTAATTTAGCTTACCCATCAAATTATCAAAATTCCCTCAACATGTGGGATTACAACTTGGGAAGGTTGAGGGACAACCGAAACCCAACTCGTCCCCAGAGAACCTAATCTCCCACAACCTGGGGAGCCCCAACAACCCAACCCTAAGTCCTTTCTACTCGACCCCAACTTGGATATATGTGATTATTTCTAACCCAACCTAACCTAATCCATGTTTGCTCAACCTAAATCCTACCTGAATTCAAATGAGGTTGGCATCTTCCAACCTAAGGACTTTAACAATCCAATCCAACCCAACTTGATTAGATTTGAGTTGACTTGAACCCAAGTTTAGATTGGAAGAATCTATGGTGCAATGGTTATTTTCCAAACATGGATTCCATTCACATGGGTCTTATTAGGATAGTGATTAAAAATCTTATATTCCTTTGGCATTCATCACCTCGTATTTTATGAAATCCATGCCATGAAAAAAGGTAATTGATTGTTTCATGGAATCTGTCATTTTTTTTCTTTATCATCCTATCAACATAAAAGGTCATGTTAGTGATAAAAGCATTTTTACTTTTCTCATTTTTAGGGTTTTTCAATGCCTAAACAAGCCTTTTCTTTTACTCTTTTATAGACCTTTCATGTATTTTAATAACCAGACTCCAAAATGAAACCATTCACATGCGGGAAAATTACAACATATACATAAAATAAAACAATGCAGGGATACGGAGTGTCAAAAACCCTAGCGGAGAAGGCAGCATGGAAATTCTCCAAAGAAAACAGCATAGATCTCATCACCATTGCTCCTGGTGTCATCACCGGCCCATCTCTAACTCCAGAAGTCCCAGAAAGCGTCAGCACAGCTCTGTCTTTGCTCACAGGTATGATCTACACCATGAAATATGTTGTGTCCGTACGTGCCATCAAACGGACAGATACAATACAAGCTGTACACGTGTGGCTTATCTGTGGACATGAATAATCACATATGTTCAAATGTATTGTAGTTAAAACGCATTCAAGCTATGTGGGGCCACGTTGATGAACGAATGCCATCAAACCATCATGTTAGGTCTAAATTCCAAAATCCAGCTTAATTCATAACTCAGGTGGGCCACACCAAAGGAGACAATTGCCCACATTGAGTAGGGGTGGGCCCAACATAGAAACTTGCAGTATGTCATCCAACCCAGTCATCATTTTTGCCCCACCAGGATGAAGGGTTATTGAGAAATTCAAGGTATTGAAAGAACTAAGGTGGGCCACAAAATTTTCAGCATGATTATACGTTGTTACATTTGTTTCCTGCACCTCTGGCCCACCAGACGATTGGACCGACCACATTTCTTCTACCAAGGCATATACAAGTTGGGTCCCACCTGATGGACGGTTAGATGTCCCACCAAATGCACATGCGAATGAATGTACAAGATCTGGGCCGTCCATTCGTATTGGAACATTTTCATGGTTTACAGCTAACTTTTGTAGGGAACGAATTCGGGATCAACTTTTTGAAAAACTTGCAACTGATGTCGGGATCAATCTCTATCGTACACGTGGAGGACGTATGTAGGGCCCACATCTTTGTAGCGGAGAACGAATCGGCTTCCGGCCGTTACATATGCTGCGCTGCTAATACGCGCGTACCGGATCTTGCAAAATTCCTCTCAAAACGATATCCACCGTACAATGTCCTCACTGAGTAAGCCCTCTTAATTTTCTTTCATTTTCTCTTCTAATGTCTTCACCTACCAATATATGGCCCACCTATTGGATGGACCATCATCTGGCCTATGATTTTAACGACATGGCCCACCTAATAGTACTTTTGCAATGCCATGTCCATATGGGGTGGTGGCCCATCTATTGTAAGGCTGGGATTTCTCTACTTTGGTCGGTCCATACATCATCACCTGAAATGATTTTCATCGTGTGATCTATTACAGTTTCAGTGATTTTCAAGTGAATCTCGAGTCGATCATCTCCTCAGAGAAGCTGATTAAAGCTGGATTTAGCTACAAGTATGGGATGGAAGAGATGTACGATGAATCGGTGGAGTACTTGAGGGCCGTTGGATTGTTGGCCAATTGAGAGCTATCTCTTCTTCTATCCTCCTGCAAACTACACTTGGTATAATCTGTATTAAAGAAGAGCTAATGTGGATGTAATGCCTGATTAATCACATGTAATAAGATGAATGTCTGGGTTACCAAACATTTGATGCCCTAATCACATTTACCATCGCAACATGGTACCCAGATCTGAGCCATTCATCAGGTAGAGCCCACAGACAACATTCCCTTGAACAAACATGAATTAGACCATATATAGAGAGAGAGAGAGGATTGCTCACCTTCCCACCAATTCTCGTGAGAATTCATGATAGCTTTTTCGGAACTCATTTCCTGTGATGTGAGCTAAAATCTGAATAGTCTATCCCATGAAACCTTAGGCCCAACTTTCACCCTGATCCAAAACTTTGGTGGGCCACGGCAAAAGAGAGACAAATCAAGGGAGAAAACTGTTTTCGTTTGCCATAACCCACCAAATTTTGGATCAGGATGATAGTTGGGCCTTAGGAGTTTCATGGGGTGCTGCATCACATGAACGGTTCAGATTTTGCATTCACATTACAAAAGTTAAGTTCTGAAAAAGTTCTCACTAGTTCTTGTGAGAAAGGGTGTGCAGGTGAGCATATATATGTGTGTGTGTATTGATCAATAGTGTACTTTTAGCACCATATTCCATTTTTAAACTCAAGTGTGTATTGATCAATAGGGCATACCATTAGGCTGACCTCGACTCAAAGCACGTTTTGTAAATGTTTTTTTTTTTTATAAAAAAAAAAAAAAAAAAAAAATAAATTAAATTAAATCTTGAAAGGTGAGGATGTCACACCTGTCGCCATGTTTGAATTCTTTATTTTAGATGAGTTTAGGTGCTAAAAAGATTAAGCTCTTTAGGCTTCTTATTATATTTTTCACATTTGCGGGTAAAATGTTTGTCCAAATGTGGATATACTGTTGAAGGCAGTTTCATTGCCATACCTAATGAGGTGAGCCAGCTTATAAGAATTGACATTTGTACAATTGCATTCAACAATAATGGGAAAATGTTACGCTCGAAAATCCAGCACCCGATCGTATGACATAACCAGGTCCTTGTGTTTTAGAACATGAGATAAATATAATACGAGTCTTATACAATCACATTCCACATTCACATACAAAATATACTCTAAATCAAACCATTATCAACTGAATTAAATAATATTGTAGTATCCATGTGTCATGATTAAATTATTACTCAAGAAATCAATTATTCTAATCTAAATCAACTATGTAATAATTAATCCACTTATGTTTATTACAACAAATCTCAAATAAAACATCAAAATAAAATTACTGAGAAAGAAATCAAATATTCATCTCCTAACATGTTATCTTCCACATTCAAATGTGAAACTAAAATTCAAAAGGATAATATGCAAAGCCTAATGAGGAAGTTTCAAATAGTTTTCTAAAATTTGTATGCGTTTGAAACTTGGTATGACCCCTCATCGAACTGGAACACATAATGGATGGGCTGGATTTGTGAACCACATCTCGGTGCACCCAACAAATGATTATAAATGTTTTACTGGGAGGGTAACCCCTCGTTCACAACCCCAAGTGTAGGGTCGCGATGTAGTAATAACTCGGTAAGACCGAGGTCGAATCCACAAAACTAAACTTGTATGTATTCTGAAAATAACTAGAACTATAACTAGAACTAGAAAAAGATCTAGATTGAAATATGAATAATTGAGAATAATAGTGAATAATGTTAATTAAAACTGATGAATCTAAAGGTGAGAACTAGGGTGCCAAGGATCCACTTGTAACTATCAAGATGCTACTGTACTTGATTCAAGGAACACAATTGGAATTGGAGTCTATCCTATCCAATTGGAAGATAAAGCAATTTAAATCAAATCTGAGCTTTTCATTGACCTAATTCTCAATGGAGGAGAATTGTAATAATTTGAAGGGATTCCATCACCCTATCATGCCCAAAAGACAATGGTGAATAACGGGATTTATCAATCTCACTATCTCAGAACAGGAAAAGAAGATATCTAAAGCTATCATAGCATCTATTGTAATTTGAGTCACAATAAATCAAAGAAAACTGAAAATGTTTTCTTAATACCAAATTAGAAATCAATGAAGTTCAATAAGAACAAGAATCAAAGCAAAATAAACATCTAAACACCCTACAAGCTTCACTTCTTAGCCCTAGTAAAGAGGTTTAGTCAACTATAGACATGATTGAAACAAAATCTCTTACACAAAACATGAAAAATAAACTAGGGAATAATAAAAACTCTTTGGCGGCTGCTCCACCATCGTGTATGCTCCTTGAGACCTTTCCAAACTCTAGAAGATACTTTGTAGCATCATAGGGAGTCCTATTTATAGTTGTGGAACTTCAACTTTCGTACCGAGTTGGAAAAATCGAGAAACAGCCTCAAATTTACGTACTCTATGCAGTTTTTCAAAATAAACTCGAAGTTTAAACCGCTTCAAATTTACGCAATCTGCGCAGTTTTCCAAAATAAACTCGAATTTCAGAATATAATTTTTCAGGACAATTTTAAGAATATGTTTGTTTTCATGACAATTTCAGGATTCATTTTCTTCACCTCAAATCTTTGCTAAGGCCAGGACCGTATTTAATCCGCTCCTATGGTAAAGTACTCGGATTTCCTGTGAAATCCGAGGTAGGTTTCAACGGTAGGCATTCCTTTCCCCACTGTTTCATCTCCGATGGCCCACTTGAGTTTTGGATCTCCTCATTTTTGGTAGCATGTCTTAAAATGAGGACGAAAAACGGATGGACAGCTTTGATTTCTCACAGACATCGCAGTGGCCCCACTTAGAATCCTTGCGCAGGAAATCCGCGTCCCGATGTGCGTGGAAGGGATACACGTGGCCACTGCCGACCACTAGTTGAAAATGGGGTAAGACAGCTATGATAGTTCCCCACCATTTTGAAAATACTGGTGACGCCTCTTCCACACATCCAACTGTCATCTACTGTTATCCAGACCATCCAAATTGTGGGCCACTTTAAATAACCCAACCAAATGTGTGTGTGTGTGTGTGCATATTGATCACTAACGGATACCTTTAACATCTTATTCCATTTTTAAACTCAGGTGTGTATTGATCAATAGGGCATACCTTTAGGTTGACCTCGACTCAAAGCATGTTTGGTAAATGATTTAAATAAATAAATAAATAAATCTTGAAAGGTGAGGATGTCACACCCGCCACCATGTATGAATTCTTTATTATAGATGAGTTTGAACGAAGTGCTAAAAAATATTAAGCTCTTTAGGCTCCTTATTATATTTTTCACATTTGTGAGTAAAATGTTTATCCAAATGTTAAAATATTGTTGAAGGCAGTTTCATTGCCATACCTAATGAGGCGAGCCAGCTTACGAGAAATGACATTTGTACAATTGCATTCAACAATAATATTGGGACTAGAAACTTTTCAGAAGAAAAAGATTCCGGTCTGAAAAAAGAATATGGACGATCTCCTCAATGTCTCAAAGAACCCGACGATGCCTGATGTAGAGCAGGTCGCGGACAGTTACATGGCCAAGATGGATCAGAAAAGGCCCGGTCGACGACAGAAGTGATCCAGACCATCGAACCTTAAATCGGGCGTATCTTGCAATCCGGAATGAGTTACCTGATGTAAAATATATGATTTTGGGGTAGAACGAGCTATTTTAGCCAACCGACCCCGCTATGCCGGGTTGCGCAGCCCGAAATTGCAAAAAACCCTGGATCGACGGTCGTTTCCCTGTTTTAATTTCGGTTTTACTATAAATAATAAGTTTTAGTTTGATTATAACTCTTCATCCGTCGGGCTTTAGGAGTTGCACCCAACGTGAAAAGAGCTTAGAATAATTAGGAGAACGGTTTGGTGAAGCCAAATAGGACACTTACTATTTTTGGCCGAAAACCTTGCGCACTAGTAGACATCACGACCTTCTATAAATAGTAAGTTTACTATTTATAGTAAGTCGTGATTTCTAGGAGTTTTAGTTGTAGTGTGATTCTGATTTCTTTCCCATTGCTTAGTACCCCTATTTAAAGGGTTGTGAACTCGTTTTTATTGATTCATTAATCATTTTTGAATTTATTAGAAATTATTTCTATTTCCTGCTTTCTTTCCTCGTGGATTCGAGAAGTCTCCCACGAACACAACGCGGCATGGATTCGGTGTTCGTGGTAGTAGATCGATTCTCCAAGATGGCGCACTTTATTCCATGCAAGAAGACTCTCGATGCAACACACGTGGTGAATCTATTCTTCAGAGAAATTGTGCGGCTACACGGGGTTCCCAAGACTATTACTTCTGACCGTGACACGAAATTCATAAGCCACTTTTGGCGGACTTTGTGGACTCGATTCGATACACGACTTCAGTTCAGCAGTGCCTATCACCCACAGACTGACAGTCAAACTGAGGTTGTGAATCGCACGTTAGGAAACCTCCTTCAATGTATTTCAGGAGAAAAACTGAAGCAGTGGGATTTAGTTTTGTCTCAAGCGGAGTTTGCATTCAACAACATGGTGAATCGCTCGACAGGGAAATCCTCATTCCAGGTTATTTACGGACGGGTATCTCGTTATACACTAGACTTGGTCCCTCTGCCCAAGCTCCCAGGCATGAGCATTGCAGCAGAACATATGGCAGACAAGATCATGGGCATTCATGCGGAGGTATAAACCAAGCTACATGCCTCGAACGAAAAGTACAAGGAGCAAGCGAACAAGCATCGACGACAAAACGTATTCGAGGTGGGTGACCAAGTAATGGTCCATCTGCGCAAAGAAAGATTTCCGACCGAAATGTACAACAAGTTGAAGAATAAAAAGATTGGACCGGTACCAATTATCCGAAAGATCAATGACAATGCTTATGTTGGTGATCTTCCAGATGACATGGTAATCTCACGGACTTTCAATGTCGCGGACCTGACCGAGTATCATGAACCAGAGCATGACGAGAACTCGAGGACGAGTTCTTTTGAAGTGGAGGAGACTGATGTAGAGTGGGTCGCGATCAGTTACATGGCCAAGATGGATCAGAAAAGGCCCGGTCGACGACAGAAGTGATCCAAACCATCGAACCTTAAATCGGGCGTATCTTGCAATCCGGAATGAGTTACCTGACGTAAAATATATGATTTTGGGGTAGAACGAGCTACTTTAGCCAACCAACCCCGCTATGCTGGGTTGTGCAGCCCGGAATTGCGAAAAACCCCTGGATCGACGGTCGTTTCCTTGTTTTAATTTCGGTTTTACTATAAATAGTAAGTTTTAGTTTGATTATAACTCTTCATCCGTCGGGCTTTAGGAGTTGCGCCCAACGTGAAAAGAGCTTAAAATAATTAGGAGAACGGTTTGGTGAAGCCAAATAGGACACTTACTATTTTTGGCCGAAAACCTTGCGCACTAGTAGACATCACGACCTTCTATAAATAGTAAGTTTACTATTTATAGTAAGTCACGATTTCTAGGAGTTTTAGTTGTAGTTTGATTCTGATTTCTTTCCCATTGCTTAGTACCCCTATTTAAAGGGTTGTGAACTCATTTTTATTGATTCATTAATCAATTTCGAATTTATTAGAAATTATTTCTATTTCCTTCTTTCTTTCCTCGTGGATTCGAGAAGTCTCTGTGAGGAGTCCAGAGAAGTTCTGTGTATTCGGAATAGTTATCCTCTTGAGGAAGACGGTGCTCGACCTCACGTCCTCCCCTGCGTCAATGACACACTTGTCTAGATTGCCATAAGAAGAGCTATTGAGAGTGAAATCCCACACATCAACCCACAGCCTCTTTCAAGTTCACACAAAATTCATTTCCCTCCTCACTCTTCACTATTTAATATTCTCTAGCAATTTCCTTTCTTGTCAACCAATACACAAATGTGATACTTCAGTGATCTCTCACTTATCTCATTCATAAGATAAGCCGGGAGAAACAATGTAGTATGTGTGAGCAATCAAGGGTTTAACTAATGGTATTGATACCTTTCAAAAAATAAAAATAAAGAGATTAGAGACTCTAAAAGAAACTTGTGATGGTAGGTGTCCCTAAATGTTACGCTTGAAAATCCAGCAACTGATCGTATGATAACCTGGTCCTTGTGTTATAAAATGATGTTTTATTTAAACCAACCTGATTTAAATGATTTTAAACTCGCAAGTATACGAATCAGATGTAGATATGGTACGTATTACGAGATCGTTCCCACGAGGACTGGTTATCACAATTCGAAATTTACGACTCTTCTTAACTAATCCAACAAAGGGTTAGCGAACTATTAAGTAAACTATCACAGATTTATGAAAAATAAGCGAGAGCAATAAGGAAAATTCAATCAAGGAGAAGACTAGGACTTTCGAATCCACCCCTAATTATCCTGAACCTTGTTTTACCTGTTGATTCACCCTAATTCAGATTGATATAAAAATAAATAAAACACACTCTATGTCCTTGGTCGGGCACACAGAATGTATAATCCCTTAAAGTATAAGAATCACATCTTTCCATCCATGGTCAGGCATGAAGAGATGTAGATTCCTATTTCTTTCTCTATAGGAAACCTGTTCATGGTCAGAAACAAGCACTTATAATAAGATTCCAAACAACATCCACATCTAGACTTTGGTTAAACTCATAGAATGGAGAAGTACGAAAGTTTCAGTTAAACACACTAGAGAAAGAAACAAATCAATTAAATTCAGGATGAAATCAACAAAGAAAAAATAAGAATCATTCAAATTATGGGCTTCATCTCAGCCCTAGCTAAGAAATTAGCAATCCATAAATTCAAATAGGAAGACAGAAAAATAAGATTGATAAAATAAAAACATCTTTCTTCCTCTCTCTCTTTCTTCTTTCTTCTCTTTCTTCTCTTTCTCTCCTTGGCTCTGGATCTACTCTCCCCTTCAAGCCCTCTTGCTTCGACGTCCACAACCCCTTTTATAGTTGTTGGAGGGCGATGGAAAGCTGGAGTCGGTCGGTGAGGCTTTCGGAGCAACAGCGCGTAACAACTTTTCACAGCAAAGTTCGGGGCCTTCAAACTCCCTTCTTTCTTCGCTCAATTTCTAAAGAAACACTGTCTCTTAGGACGCTTTTGAGTGCTTTAGATGATGGACGGTTCAGATCTGACATATGATCAAAGATGGTGGGCCACAACCGCCTGGAAGTCTAGATTTCGCGGACGTGCGTAAGCTTTCGCACGTCCAGTGTTGTCGTGATCGGTGGGCCCCACGGAGGTATTTTCTGGGAAATCCACCCCGTCCGTTAGATTCAGGACAAAATTTTGGTCAAACATGGTTCATTTTGAACGTCTATTGACGCGTCCCAGAAAAGAAATCACACTAAAATCTATTTGGAGCGTTGCAGGGCGGCCTGTTTGTGGCCTCTGTACCGCACATGTGTACGCATGGGTGAAAAGTATCAGCATGGTTTTGAAGTTTTCAAGGCCTCTACAAGATGGACGGTTTGGATCATCCATATGGATGATGTAGGTGGCCCACCAGCGTCCGCAAGACAGACGCAGTCTGTTCGTTACGCAGCTTGAAAAATGGAAGTTTCCGTTTTTGAGAAGATGACGCGGGTCAGCGCTGCTCGGACTGATGCATCCGGTTCGGTGCACAGCGCGGAAACGTGTACATGGTGTACACCCACCACGGTGTGGGGTCCACTATAATGTTTCTTAGCAATCTAATCCATCCAAACAGTTCTTCTCCCCATATCAGGGGTTGAGACCAAAATTGAAGCATATCTGTCCATTGGCCCACTTCCCGAAATATTTAGTGGTTGAAATTTAATATGTACGGTTTATTTATGGTCCTCAGGCCATGTATGAAGTTTCGAGCCAATCGGATCACAGGAACCCTGTGATCTTGCATTCTACACCAGTTTCGAGCCTCTTTAACGTGAACAGCTTGATTTCCTCAGATCCATGGCGTGTAAATCCGTCAATCTTGGTCCTCTGGAATTCGTCCCCTGCTCTGATGGCTTCGGAGTGTCAAATCCACGCTTTTAGTACTCTTTTTCAGTCCACGCTCCTAATTACTCCCTACAACAAAAACATGATTAAATATGACATTAAGCATTATCATGTACATAAAATCAGGCAATAATCGGGGTCTGATATGCAATATTTGACCCTCATCACAACCCCCAACCAGCATTTTTCTAGTCCCGAGCAAAACATGCGAAAAATAATTTCAGAAGTACTCGACAATTCCTGTAAACCTGAGTGACTTGTGAACAAATAGTCGAGATGTGAAAATTCTAAGATTCATGAATGGTAAGTAGAAATTTCTCCTAGAATCAAGCTTACAGTAAACTTCATAATCAAGTTCAAAATATTAATCCATTAATTCGAACATTCTAAACATCGAGTTCCATGAGTGTATAGTGTAATCTCAGCTTGCAATCATTAAGAAATCCAATTGTCAATTGCATGATATCATTGGTAATTAACAATGGAATTCATGACAACTGAAACCAACACTTGCCTTACAGATTAGCTTTTCTTTCTATCAGCCTTTGAATTTTATTTTTTTTATGAATAGTAACACCAAGGAAGGGAATCAAATCCTCACCTATAGGGAGCAAACCTATGGTAAAGATTTGTCGCCTGACTTTTTTTTTTTTTTTTTTCAAATATCAACCATAGGGGATCGAATCTACACCTATAGGGAGCAAATCTATGGTGAAGATTATGTGACTTACCCTTTCAATTCTTCTTACTGAACATGAATTTTTTTTTTTTTCAGGCTGGTTCCTTTCATGCTTAGTGATTACCAAGTTAATCATTCAACATTGAATTAGAACTTTAATGTGTAAGCGAGATGTGATATGTGAAATCATGACTCAATACTGTTTAAAGTTTCTAATCATGGGTTAGCAATTCAAACTTAACTGTGAAATCTAGCAGACAATTGAATCCTAAAGTCATAAAGTACCAACATTCTGTATCTTGTAATTTTAAATCACAACTATCCTTCAAAATCACTTCAAATGCACAAGAAATTCCAAATTTTAAAAATTTTCACAATTTCACAATTTTTGCTCAAGACTAAGAAAATATTGATTAGATAACCTAATCTCCCACCCCCAACCTAAAATCTACATTGTCCTCAATGTAAAAGAAATAATCATGCAATGCACATGGGACAACGAAAATAGAAGAGAAGTGATGAAAAGATAGTACCTGGACGGAGAATCAAGAGGCTTTCTCAAAAATATCAACGTAAAAGCGAGTCAGCACAAGAGAGAAATCAAAAAAAGCAAAATAACAAAAATAAAAACGCAAAAAGAAGATCTACCTATACCACTTTCCCAGGTGCTCTCGATTGCATTTAGCATATACAACAAGCCTTTAAACCCCTAGGTTGCCCCTAGAGGATGAGTTGTAGTCTCGTGAGGGTTTGCAGCAATGTTACCCACAAACATTGAACTAACTAACGAGAAAAATGTAATGGAATGAAAAGCCGAGTTGCCTCCCGGGAGCGTTAAGTTTAACATCTTCAGCCAAACAAGAATGGACCATGAATTATTCAATCTTGATAACCTAGGTCCACCAACTAAATTTCCTCAACATCTTGATTAACCAATCCCAGACTTTTTGGAAACAACTTGAACCGTGTTATTTGAAAGGTGGTAAATGATACCATCGTCTTTAAGCCCTTCAGCTTGAACAACTTCTTCCATGTTAGGGTTAAGCCTCGTTGGCATTTCACGCGACGTTTCCGCATTTTCTTCAAGATCAGTACGATGTATACACAAAGTGGGGTTTACTCCCTTCATGTCCGCTATCCTCCACCCAACAACTTGCTCTCCTGTTCCTTCTCGAGGTTAGAAGCTATGATGATAGGCAGGGTCTCAGAAGGACCTAAAAATGCATACTCGAGATTTTCAGGTAATTGTTTAAGGTCAAGTTCAGGTGGTTTCTCAACAGACGGAACCAATTTAGACTCAGAGGGTGAAAGAGGTTCCACTTTAGCTTTCCATTTCGCAGTCTCCATTATAGGAGTGGAGTTGAGCAATGCATTGACTTCTTGGATGGAACTTTCTATGTCAAAATCCATACAAAAATGTGCTAAGCAAGTCTCAAGTACATCTTCAGAAGATTGAAGGAAAGATTCATGCACTAGACTCTCAATCATGTCCACTTGAAATATATCATCCGAGTCTGCTAGTTGTTGCACAGCATTGAAAACATTGAGTTTAATCTGCATGTTACCAAAGGACAACTTCATAACTCCATTCCTGCAATTTATGATAGCATTAGATGTGGCCAAGAATGGACATCCCAGGATAACCGGAATTTGACTAGTAGGATTCTGGACGGGCTGAGTATCTAGAACAATGAAATCCACTGGAAAATAGAACTTATCAACCTAGATTAGTACATCCTCAATAACACCACGGGGCACCTTGATAGATCTATCAGCTAGTTGTAGTGTTATTTTAGTTGGTTTCAACTCACCAAGTCGTAGCTGCTCATATACAGAATATGGTAACAAATTAACATTCGCCCCTAAATCAAGCAATGCCTTCTCAATCTTATGCTCTCCTATGACACAGGAAATGGTAGGAGCTCCTGGATCCCTAAATTTAGGAGGGGTGTTATGTTGAATCATGGAGCTGAGTTGCTCTGCAAGGAAGACCTTTTTGTGAACATTCAGCTTACGCTTCTGAGTGCATAATTCCTTAAGAAACTTAGCGTAAGTAGGGACCTGTTTGATAGCATCAAGCAACGGAATGTTGATTTGCACTTTCTTAAACATGTCCAATATCTTATTAAAATTGTTTCCTTTCTTAACTGGTGTCAGACGTTGAGGAAAAGGTGCTTTAGGCACATAAGATGTCACATGAGTGGTTCCTGGAGAGTTAGAGTGTTGTTGGACTTTGGATGCACTAGTATGTCTCTCCGCTTCATTTTGGTCATCTGAATTGGACTTTGATTCTTCCCTAGGCACCTCTACTTTGTTCTCAATCTGTTTACCGGACCTAAGGGTAATGATTGATTTGGCTTACTCATGATATTATTATTGGTTTGAATTAGAGCCAATCTCATATTGTCCTTTTGGATTTACCACAGGTTGACTAGAAAACTTGCCGTTCTCTCTCTCACTCAATGTGGCAGCAAGTTGACCCAACTATACTTCCAGCTTAGCAATGGATTGCGTATTTGCATGTAAGCTTTGCTAGTTAACTAGTAAAGTTTGTTGGGTGTCTTTTTGAAATTGAAGTAAACTCTGCATAAAAAGATTGAGTGTATCCTCAAGAGATGGTTTCCTAGATTGTGGAGGTACTTGTTGATACTGTGGAAACTGCTGAGGTTGTTGACCGCCAACTTGGGGATAAGGTTTCATTGGAGGATTTCCAGATGGTCCTCCTTATTATGGTCCTTTTGCCCAAGAAAAATTTGGATGCCTAGCCCACCCTGGGTTGTAGGTATCTGAGTAAGGATCATTCCCAGGTCTCCGAAAGGTATTCGTAGCATGCACTTGTTCAGAGAGAAATTCAGAAAATGCTGCACTAGATGGACAAGACTGCGTAGGATGGGTGGGACTGGAACATGTGGCACATGACTCAGCTTGAGTTGTTTGTGGAGGTCCATTATTTATCATCAAAGCATCCACTTTCTTTATTAGGCTATCAATCTTGGAATAAAGATCTGGCGTGACTCCTACCTCGTATATACCACCTTTCTTCTGTGGTTGAGGACTTCTTTCACCTCTATTTGAATAGTCCCATTACTGGGAGTTTTCACACAAGGTTTCAAAGAAATTCCATGCTTCCACATCACTTTTGGTCGTGAATGACCCTCCACTAGTGGCATCAACCATGCGACGGTTTTGGGATGTCAGACCGTCATAGAAGTATTGAACCTGTTGCCACTTCTCAAAACCATGGTGTGGACATTTAAGAAGCAAGTCCTTCCATCTTTCCCAACATTCATGAAAGTGTTTACCCTCTTTTTGTGTGAAGTTAGTAATTTCTCTACGGAGAGCATTAGTTTTGTGGACAGGGAAGAACTTATTTAAGAACTTCTTAGACATTTGGTCCCATGTAGTGATAGACCCAACTCCTAGAGAATTCAACCATGCTTTCACCTTATCCTTCAAAGAAAAAGGAAAAAGGTGCAAACGGATCGAATCATCTAAAAAGTTTTGGAACCTAAAGGTAGAGTAAATGTTTAGGAATTCTTTCACATGATGATATGGATCCTCCTTATCTAAACCATAGAAGGATGGCAACAATTGTATGGAGGTTTAAGTTCAAAGTGTACTGCCGTGGTGGCGAGCAACATTATGCATGAAGGCGCATTGAATTGGACGAGTGCTGAATAATCTCTAAGAGCTTTAGTTCCATTCTCGTCCGCCATTTCAAATAGGATGTTTTTAAATCTTCTACGAAAGATTCTTTCTATTTCAGGATCAAAAGGTGTTAGTTCTATGTTCAAAGATCTACGTTCTAGCATAAACTATGTTATTGCAATGTAAGAAAGAAAACTAAACTAAGATGCATCCTAAAGAAATAAAACTAGAACTAAAAATTATGAATCCCTAAAAACAAGAGAAAGCTATGTAAACAAGAATTGGAAGGAAGAACCCAGAAAAGGAGATGGTGGATGTCTGAAGATTTGGGATCTGCTCCTTTTGAAGACAATTTTAATGTGCAGCTTCCTTCCTCAATTCCTGTAAACAAAAATAAAAACAAAAACAAATTAAGTTTCCTAAAATAATACTAGAAAAATCCTAAGCAACGGTTAGTTTCTAAAAAGAAAGTTCCTAATCTTAGAAATAAAAAGCTAAGTTAGTTTCTAAAAAGGGAAAATTTTCTAAAACTAGAAAATAGAAAGTTACTTGAAAGAAGAATCTAAATCTAAAATTAGAAAATAACAAATTTCTAAAAAAGAAAGCCTAGAATTAGAAATTTTCTAAAAAAATAAAACCCTACTTCTAAAAATAGAAATTAGAAAAAGTAGAGAATTTAGAAAGGGATTACCAAATTAGAAGTTTATGTCAGGACCCTACAAAACAGGAAATAGGTTAATTTCTAAAATAAAAATAAAAAAAACTTTAACCTAAAGTTAGTAAAATCCTAAGACTATGAATTATGATAAGAGAGAATCCAAAATCCAATTGAACCGAAACAGTCCCCGGCAACGGCGCCAAAAACTTTATGTTTTATTTAAACCAACCTGATTTAAATGATTTTAAACTCGCAAGTATACGAATCAGATGTAGATATGATACGTATTATGAGATCATTCCCACGAGGACTGGTTGTCACAATTCAAAATTTACGACTCTTCTTAACTAATCCAACAAAGGGTTTAGCCAACTATTAAGTAAATTATCACAAATCTATGAAAAATAACCGAGAGCAATAAGGAAAATTCAATCAAGGAGAAGACAAGGACTTTCGAATCCACACCTAATTATCCTGACCCTTGTTTTACCCCTTGATTCATCCTAATTCAGATTGATATAAAAATAAATAAAGCACACTCTATGTCCTTGGTCGGGCACACAGAATGTATAATCCCTTAAAGCATAAGGATCACATCTTTCCATCCATTGTCAAGCATGAAGAGATGTAGATTTCTATTTCTTTCTCTATAGGAAACCTGTTCATGGTCAGAAACAAGCACCTATAATAAGATTCCAAACAACATCCACATCTAGACTTTGGTTAAGCTCATAGAATGGAAAAGTACGGAAGTTTCAGTTAAGCACACTAGAGAAAGAAACAAATCAATTAAACTCAGGATGAAATCAACAAAGAAAAAACAAGAATCATTCAAATTAGGGGCTTCATCTCGGCCCTAGCTAAGAAATTAACAATCCATAAATTCAAATAGGAAGACAGAAAAATAAGATTGATAAAATAAAAACATCTTTCTTCCTCTCTTTCTTTCTTCTCTTTCTTCTTTCTTCTCTTTCTTCTCTTTCTCTCCTTGGCTCTGGATCTGCTCTCCCCTTCAAGCCCTCTTGGTTCCATGTCCACAACCCCTTTTATAGCTACTGGAGGGTGGTGGAAAGCTGGAGTCGGTCGGTGAGGCTTTCGCAGCAACAGCACGTAACAGCTTTTCGCAGCAAAGTTCGGGGCCTTCAAACTCCCTTCTTTCTTCGCTCAATTTCTAAAGAAACACCGTCTTTAGGACGCTTTTAAGTGCTCTACATGATGGACGGTTCAGATCTGTCATATGATCAAAGATGGTGGGCCACAACCGCTGGAAGTCTGGATTTCGCGAATGTGCGTAAGCTTTCACACGTCCCGAGCTGTCATGATCGGTGGGCCCTGTAAGTGTTATATTTTATATCCCTGTTTGTTGTCAAATTTGTGGTGCCTAAATCACTGTTATATATCTTGCATAAGTGAAGCTCTCTCAAAGATCAACATTCATGAACAAGCTAAGCTCACAACAAGCTAAGCTCACAACAAGCAAAGCTCACGAGTACAAAGATCAAACTTGAATGCAAGAACTACTCACAAGACATGACTCAAGCTGCAAGACTTCAAGAAGAGTACAAGGCAGTTCATAAAGAACTCAAGACACTTTCAAGATTGAGCTACATCAAGATTTCAAGATTGAACTACATCAAGACTTCAAGGCTCATACTTCAAGGTCACTAGTTCCTAATGTTTCAATGTCCTTACTTCATGGTTAAGGTTTGACTGACCTTAGGTTGACCTTAGAAGTAGGTCACTTTGGATACATAAATCGAATGTTTATTTTACATAAGTTTGGTCTGTTCTTCGACTAGTCCTAGGCCTTCTTCGACTAGTCCTAGAGTTGCTTCGACCAGTCTAAGAAATTCCTCGATCAGTCGTAAGTTTGTTACAAAAATCGGATAATTTCTGTTAGGCTTCGACTAGTCCAGGAATCTGTTCAACCAGTCGAAGGAACAGTGTCGACTGCATCTTCGACCAGTCGAAAGTCTTCGACTCAAAGTCCAGCGATGATTTTAAGTTCTTCGACCAGTCGAAGGAGACATTCGACCAGTCGAAAGTGACCTACGACCAGTCGAAGGAGTCCTTCGACTAGTCGTAGAACGGTCAAAGCTTATCGCGCCTGATTTTTCAAATATTTGTTATTGCTTCGACTAGTCGAAGAGCTCTCTAGACCAGTCGAACACGCGATCTGCTCACCTATAAATAGAGCACGAATCTCAGAAGAAATCATCGAATTAATTAATCCATTCAAGCCAATCTTCGTCGAACTTCTGAGAGATAATTCTGTGCTCCATCTAAGCTAAGTGTGCTTATTTAATATTCTCTTTCCTTAGCTTTATTTAATTGATTTTGTTTCTGCTATTCCAATCTAATTTGATAAGAGGAATTGTTATTTCCTTTCTTTGGAATCAAAATCAATTAAGGCAAGCCCTACTTGGTTTAATTTAAAATCTATTAGAATTAGAACCATTGTAATTGAGTACTGGACATTGAACTTGGACATTCAATCATCTACTCTAACTTGGTTCTACCGGGCTGCTACAACGAAGGAGATAATCAGGTATTTTACATTTAATTGTAAATTCCTTTCTGTTTTGGTTTCTTTCAAGATTTGCCAGAAAAATCTTGTTGTATTGGTTATCTGAGGAGAGCCAGGAAAACTCAGAAGTGGGGTTTTTTTAATTGTGTAAGCCCACAGACAAAGACACAATTGTAAAGGTTTTTGGTGAACCTGGGAAAACCTATTTTGTTAGTGAACGCTAATATCCCCTGTGTGAGGATATTAGGAGTGGAGTAGCATTTTGTGTGGCTGTTGTTTAACAGTTGGTGAACACACAGGCGAACCACTATAATCCCTTGTGTTGTGGTTGAATGATTTATACTTCTAATCTTTAATTATTCTTTTGTGGGATGTATGTATGGTGGTGAATGTTGTAATCATTTAATTCAAGCATTGTGAGAATTTTGTAATAGTTTAGAATTTATTTTCTGCTATTCCTTTATCAGCTTGATATTCAATTTCTTTTAAAAGTTGTTCCAGCAAGGTTGCCCTGCCATTTTTATGGTGTATGGCTGTCCCTAGAACAATACATTTGTGATTACAATTTATTTCAATTCAGTTTGTATTTATTTCTTTATTCCTCTTTGGTTTGAGATTTGATACAAAGATCTTTCTAGAAATAAGGTTGTCCTACCATAAACTCTGGTTTTTGGTGAAAGGTTGTCCTTAGAACAACATTTGTATCAACCTCTCAAGATCTAAATTTTGAGGTTGTTTCACTTTCCTGCATTGTAATTTAATTTGGCTATCATATTCTTTTTAATTCCGCTGTTATAAGTTTTATTTGGCATTGTCCTATTCACCCCCCTCTAGGACATATAGCTAGGCCTTTTCAAGTGGTATCAGAGCCTAATAGTTCTTTTTTAATTCTTGGATTTAATTCCTGAGCTAACGATTTAAGCTATTTAAGATGTCAAATTTTGATAGCCTTTCAGTCACAAGGCCTCCACCCTTTGATGGTTCCAACTATGCCTATTGGAAAGCCAGAATGAGGATTTTCCTCAAATCAATGGATGAAAATGTGTGGCAAGCCACAGTGACTGAATGGAAACCTCCTATCATGGAAGTTACTGGGGTTGATGGTTCAAAATCTATGAAAGTCACACCATATTACCAATGGACCACTCTTCAGAAAAGTGAGAGTAGTGCAAATGCTAAAGCACTAAATGCAATCACTTGCGCACTATCACCGGATGAGTTCAAAAGAATCATTTCCTGTGATACTGCAAAGCAAGCTTGGGATATATTAGAAATGACACACGAGGGTACTACAATTGTCAAAAAATCTAAAGTCCAACTCCTCACAACCAGATTTGAAGAAATTCATATGGAGGAAAATGAAATGTTTATGGACTTTTACACTAGATTGAATGACATTGTAAACTCAATGTGGGGTCTTGGCGATAAAATCCCAGAAAGTAAAGTGTGTGCAAAGATATTACGCTCACTTCCTGAACGGTTCAATTCTAAAGTAACCGCAATCCAGGAACTTCGTGATACGGATAATATGAGGGTAGAAGAACTAGTTGGTTCTCTACAAACCTACGAGTTAAACTTTAAAGCTCCTAAAGGTAAATCTATCGCACTAAAATCTTCTAAATATAATTCAGAAGAAAATTCTGATTCAGAAGATGATATGGCTCTTTTAGCTAAGAAATTTTACAAGATTTTCAAAAGCAAGAAAAGGGTTGATTTTCAAAAATCGAATGATAAAAAGAAGTTTAGACCCAAATCTCGAAAATCTTTGAAAGATAGTCAATGTTACAACTGTCAAGAATATGGGCACTTAGCAAATAGATGTCCTAAAAAGGACAAACCCAAGAAGAAGGGTATGTTGGCTACATGGGATGAATCATCTGATTCTGAAGCTTCTTCTGAATCAGAAGATTCTGAAACTGAGTTGGGCAATGAGGTTAAAGCTCTTATGACTCTAGCCAAATTCACATTTTCAGATAATGACTCAACAAGTGAAGAAAATCTGAGTAGTGAATGTGAAAATGAAGATGATCTTCAAGACGCTTATAATGCCCTATATAAGGAAAGTTGTAAAATTGCTGTCAAACTTAAACTTCAAAAAGAAAAGTTTTCTAAACTCAAAGAATGTTTTGAATCACTTGTCTTAGAAAAATCACAAATTTCAGATTGTTTTGAAAAATCAAAATGCGATTTGGAATTCAAGAACTCCCTAATTATTGATTTGAAATCTGAAATTGAGAAACTCAAAACTGAAGTATCTTCTCTTCTGAGTCTAAAGGACACATGGAAATATGCCCAAGGAGATCCAAAGTTAGAAAAACTTTTATCCGGATCAAGAAAATGTGGCGATCTATCCGGGTTGGGCTACGATAAAAATCTACCTCCTAAACAAAAGTATACTCCTCCTATGTTTGTTAAAGGAGAGTCCTCAAACTCAAAAGGGAAAAGTACTTATCAAGATTTTTCTAGAAATTCAAAAACTTTTCAAAAACCTAGAAGCAGCCATGTCAACTTTAATCAGAAACGAAATCCACTAGCTGAAAAGATAGTTGATTTACTCAAGGAGCTCTTAAAATCTAACTCTATAGGTCATTCTTACAACTATAAACAAAAGAAGACCAACTATGTTCCTAAACCCAAAACTGTTTGAAATGGGTTCCTAAAGTTGCCTGCTTGGTTGCTCACACTGCTTTCAAAGCAACAAGTCATTCAAAGTGGTACCTAGACAGTGGATGCTCCAGGCATATGACAGGTGACAAAGCTTTATTCACGGATCTGAAAGATATGACTGATGGTTCAGTCACATTTGGTGATGGTAGCAACTGCAAGATTATAGGCCAAGGTACGGTTCAACTTTTTAATCTTCCTGTGTTTAAAAATGTCTTATATGTTGAAGGCTTAAAACATAACTTGCTTAGTATATCTCAAATATGTGATAATAACCATAGTGTTCGGTTCTCTAATCAAAGCTGTGAGATACTAAATAATAAGGGTTCTGTAATATTAACTGGACGTAGAACGTCTGAAAATTGCTATATTATTAGCGAATCCAGCTCATCTAATCAAACATGTTACATGGTTCATACAGACGAGACTGATTTATGGCACAAGCGTCTTGGACATGTTCATTATCGAAATTTATATAGATTGAGCAATCGAGAACTTATAAGAGGTTTACCCAAACTTCAGAAATTAGATAAAATATGTGGTGAATGCCAGATAGGCAAACAAACAAGGAACTCACACAAAAAGGTGAATTCAAATACCACATCAAAACCACTCGAACTTCTTCACATGGATCTAATTGGACCTACTAGAACGGAAAGTCGTGGTGGTAAAAAGTATATTCTGGTAATAGTTGATGACTTTACCAGATACACTTGGGTAGTCTTCTTAAGGGATAAATCTGAAACCCTTGAAGAAGTAAGAAAAGTTCTCAAAAGGATTCAAACTGAAAAATCTTCTCAAATCAGTAAGATTCGTAGTGATCATGGATCTGAATTTGAGAATAGCAATTTTGAGAAGTTCTGTACCGACCAAGGAATATTACATGAATTCTCAGCTCCCAAAACTCCACAACAAAATGGAATTGTGGAAAGAAAGAATAGGGTGCTTCAAGAAATGGCTAATGTCATGTTGAATAGCATGAAGCTCTCTAAAAATCTTTGGGCTGAAGCTGTAAATACAGCTTGCTATATTATTAACCGAGTTTATACTAGCAAAGATAATAATAAAACGGCTTACGAATTATGGTTCAACAAAAAGCCTACTGTCAAATACTTTCGAGTTTTTGGCAGCAAATGCTATATTTTACGTGATCGTGAAAATTTGGGAAAATTCGATACAAAGAGTGATGAAGGGATTTTTCTAGGATATTCCTTAAACAGTCGTGCTTATAGGGTTCTGAACAAAAGGACTGGTGTGATTCAAGAATCCATCAATGTTGTCATTGATGATCACTTAAATAAGCCAATCTCGAATTCAGATAATGATGAAGTTCTAATCATTGATAAACCCGATACTTCATCAAATCAGACTGAATCTGAATTGAGGACTGTTAAAGATCATCCAACCACTCAAATTCTTGGAAACCCTCTCACTGGTGTTCGCACCCGTAGACAACTTGAGGATTTATGTAATTATGTATGTTTTACATCCCAAATAGAACCATCCAATGTAAAAGAAGCTCTTGCTGATGAGAACTGGATTGTTGCAATGCAAGAAGAACTTAATCAATTTGTAAGAAATGATGTTTGGTATCTCGTACCAAGACCTAAAGATAAACACATCATTGGAACAAAATGGATTTTCAAAAATAAGTCTGACGAATGTGGAAATATAATTAGAAACAAGGCTAGACTAGTGGTACAAAGGTTATACTCAAATTGAAGGGATTGATTTCGATGAAACTTTTGCACCAGTAGCACGTCTTGAATCTATCAGACTATTTATATCCATTGCATGTTTTAGAAAGATAAAGATCTATCAATGGATGTGAAAAGTGCTTTTCTAAATGGCGATTTACATGAAGAAGTCTATGTTGAACAGCCAATGGGTTTTGAAGATCCCAAAAATACTGATTATGTGTATCGGCTTAAAAGGCACTTTATGGATTAAAACAAGCACCTAGGGCATGGTATGAGAAGCTAACGAAATTTCTTTTAAGTCATAATTTTCAAATGGGATTTGTTGATAAAACTCTATTTGTTAAAAAACATAATGATCATATCTTAATAGTACAGATTTATGTTGATGATATCATCTATGGATCAACTTGTATTAGCTTGACTACTGAGTTTGCAGACTTGATGAAATCACAGTTTGAAATGAGCATGGTTGGGGAATTAACTTATTTTCTTGGTTTGCAAGTTAAGCAGCAACCTGAAGGAATATTCATCTCTCAATCTAAGTATGCCTTGAATCTAATCAAGAGATTTGGATTTGAGAATGGCAAGAATTTCGATACTCCTATGAGTACTACCCTGAAACTCTCAAAAGACTACAATAGTAAAAATATTAATTCAAAACTTTATCGGAGTATGATTGGTAGTTTGTTATATTTAACTGCTAGTAGACCTGATATTTCTTTAAGTGTTGGTATTTGCGCAAGATTTCAATCTGATCCAAAAGAATCTCACTTGATTGCTGTTAAGCAGATTATTAGATATGTTGCAAGTACTATAAATCTTGGTCTCTGGTATCCTCATGAGACTAGTGTCCAACTTGTTGGGTACTCAGATGCTGATTGGGCTGGTAATCTAGATGATAGAAAATCAACCAGTGGTGGTTGCTTTTACATTGGAAATTGTTTAGTTTCTTGGTTTAGTAAGAAACAAAATTCTATATCACTATCAACAGCTGAAGCTGAGTATATCGCAGCTGGTAATGCATGTACGCAGCTAGTTTGGATGCAACGAATGCTAAGTGATTATGGAATTAAACAGGATTCTATGTTATTACATTGTGATAATTCCAGTGCAATAAATATTTCAAAAAATCCTATTCAGCATTCTCGTACTAAGCACATTGACATTAGATTTCATTATATAAGGGAATTAGTAGAAGAAAAAGTTATATCTCTAGAATATATTCCTACCGAAGATCAACGAGCTGACATTTTCACAAAACCTCTCGATAAAAGCAGGTTCAAAAAGATGAAATTTGATCTTGGCATGTGCATTTTAAAATGATTATTTATGCCTACTTGTATCATAGTGTATATATTTGCTAGATTGAATTCTAATTTTTGAATAATTTGCAAGAAATATGATTTTTTTTTTAACATTCTTCGACCAGTCGTGAGTATACTCGACCAGTCGACCTTCGACCGATCGTAGATATCCACGACCAGTCGTAGATCTCGGAAATCACTTAAAATTTGGGGATTTTTGCTTTCTTCCTCATGTCATTTTTCCTCTCTAAGGAGCCGAGCTTCGACTTGTCGAACCCATCTTTCATGTTCTTCAAGGTTAGTGTTCCAAATCACGTTTTTCTTGCAGATTTGTGTCTAGATTGTTTACTTTTCAAGCTTTAAGCTTTGTATTTTGGATTTCATTGAGATTTGGGGTTTGGATTTTGAAAAATCTGTTTTGTGTAAACCCACTTCTCAATCCTTTGCAATTTCTTAATTCCTTGATATCCTTGTTGCAAATGGCTTCTAGAGGTAGAAAAACTACTTCCCGTGGTCCTTCTTCTTCCTCCAGATCGACCATTATCTCTAAGCGTCATCTTCTTGTTCCTAATGATGATCCATCTTATGTTAGGGACATCAGATTACGTAATGTTATTGTTGAATATCCTGTTGATGTTAATCATATTGTACCTTTTGACATCCTTCCTATGCTTGAAACTGTAGGTTAGGTTAACTTATTACATTGGGGTGGGCCTGCATACCGGTCCATTGCTCAATCCATGTTTACATGTATTAGTGTTTTTCACAGGATAATTTAACTTTTAAAATATCTACTAGAGAAGGGCCTTTTGGACATTGATCGTCATTTAATTTCAGCCCTTATGGACATTCCTGTGAATGATGAGGGTATTCCTATCCATAACTTAACTGATAAACCCTCAATGTCTGAAAAACGCATGCTCACTAGAGACTTGTGCAACATGGATGTTCAATGGACACAAAAAGGGAATGCACTTCCCGCAAGGTATTTGTTACCCAAGTACAGAATTCTCCACAAAATCTTTGTGTCTAATCTGTATCCTCGTTCGGGTAATAAAACTGACTTGACTTCGTTTATGGTTCGTGTTATCCATGCTATCTCCAAAGGTACTCAGATTTGTTTACCATCCTTAATCTGTCATTTCATTCTTCAGTTTAGACTCCATCCTGGTCATAGTGACATTCCTTTTGCCTATTTAATGACTGTATTGGCTACACATATGTTAGTCGATATGCCGGTTGATGAGGCACCAATCCATCATCTGATCTTCAACAATACTAATATCAATAAGATGAAGCTGGATCTACTTCCTGAACAAGGTGGTGGTGGTGGTGGTGGTGGTCATGAAGAAGCTGGTGATGACATTAATATGGATGACATTTTTGAGGAACTGGATTCTGACTCGACAAATGATCCAGATTTTGAACCATCTGATGTTGATGCTCGTCTGAGTGCATTAGAGGATAAAGTTGAGAATATAAATGTAAAGATGGAAAACATGTCTGTTGCTCATGATTTACAATTCAAGTACATGCGCAAATATCTTAGGCGATTGAACAAAGGCATGCACCAACTTGATCCTTCTATTCCTGCTCCGTCATCTGGTTCTAGTTCTGATTAGTTTATATGAGACTTCTGGTCTGTAATAACTTTTTAACTTAGCACTTGGTTGACTGAGTTTGAGTAGGATATTATCTATGTTTTATGCTGGATATTTATTCTATGTGAAGCTATGTTGAGTATCTCTATCTCTGTTTTGCTATAATCTCATAACTCCTCATGTTTACTCTCATATATCCCTTTATTTAGTTCTCCTTTATTGTTGTTTCCTTTGTCATATTGTGACAAAAAGGGGGAGAATGGTTTATTCTTAACGATATGATTGTGAGAGGAGTAGCATTGGTTATGTTACTCAGGGGGAGTATGTTTGAACTGGTTGAATGTTGAATGTTGAATATTGAATAATGATTTGCAGGTAAGCCAGTTGATATGAACTGGTTCATATCTCTTTAACCAGTTGTTTTATTTTATGTTTATCTTGGTTATGTGTTTTGTCACTAATTTGACAAAGGGGGAGATTGTAAGTGCTATATTTTATATCCCTGTTTGTTGTCAAATTTGTGGTGCCAAAATCACTGTTATATATCTTGCATAAGTGAAGCTCTCTCAAAGATCAACATTCATGAACAAGCTAAGCTCACAACAAGCTAAGCTCACAACAAGCAAAGCTCACGAGTACAAAGATCAAACTTGAATGCAAGAACTACTCACAAGACATGACTCAAGCTGCAAGACTTCAAGAAGAGTACAAGGCAGTTCATAAAGAACTCAAGACACTTTCAAGATTGAGCTACATCAAGATTTTAAGATTGAACTACATCAAGACTTCAAGGCTCATACTTCAAGGTCACTAGTTCCTAATGTTTCAATGTCCTTACTTCATGGTTAAGGTTTGACTGACCTTAGGTTGACCTTAGAAGTAGGTCACTTTGGATACATAAATCGAATGTTTATTTTACATAAGTTTGGTCTGTTCTTCAACTAGTCCTAGGCTTTCTTCGACTAATCCTAGAGTTGCTTCGACCAGTCTAAGAAATTCTCGATCAGTCGTAAGTTTGTTACAAAAATCGGATAATTTCTGTTAGGCTTCGACTAGTCCAAGAATTTGTTCGACCAGTCGAAGGAACAGTGTCGACTGCATCTTCGACCAGTCGAAAGTCTTCGACTCAAAGTCCAGCGATGATTTTAAGTTCTTCGACCAGTCGAAGGAGACATTCGACCAGTCGAAGGTGACCTACGACCAGTCGAAGGAGTCCTTCGACCAGTCGTAGAACGGTCAAAGCTTATCGCGCCTGATTTTTCAAATATCTGTTATTGCTTCGACTAGTCGAAGAGCTCTCTAGACCAGTCGAACACGCGATCTGCTCACCTATAAATAGAGCACGAATCTCAGAAGAAATCATCGAATTAATTAATCCATTCAAGCCAATCTTCGTCGAACTTCTGAGAGATAATTCTGTGCTCCATCTAAGCTAAGTGTGCTTATTTAATATTCTCTTTCCTTAGCTTTATTTAATTGATTTTGTTTCTGCTATTCCAATCTAATTTGATAAGAGGAATTGTTATTTCCTTTCTTTGGAATCAAAATCAATTAAGGCAAGCCCTACTTGGTTTAATTTAAAATCTATTAGAATTAGAACCATTGTAATTGAGTACTGGACATTGAACTTGGACATTCAATCATCTGCTCTAACTTGGTTCTACCAGGCTGCTACAACGAAGGAGATAATCAGGTATTTTACATTTAATTGTAAATTCCTTTCTGTTTTGGTTTCTTTCAAGATTTGCCAGAAAAATCTTGTTGTATTGGTTATCTGAGGAGAGCCAGGAAAACTCAGAAGTGGGGTTTTTTTAATTGTGTAAGCCCACAGACAAAGACACAATTGTAAAGGTTTTTGGTGAACCTGGGAAAACCTATTTTGTTAGTGAACGCTAATATCCCCTGTGTGAGGATATTAGGAGTGGAGTAGCATTTTGTGTGGCTGTTGTTTAACAGTTGGTGAACACACAGGCGAACCACTATAATCCCTTGTGTTGTGGTTGAATGATTTATACTTCTAATCTTTAATTATTCTTTTGTGGGATGTATGTATGGGTGTGAATGTTGTAATCATTTAATTCAAGCATTGTGAGAATTTTGTAATAGTTTAGAATTTATTTTCTGCTATTCCTTTATCAGCTTGATATTCAATTTCTTTTAAAAGTTGTTCCAGCAAGGTTGCCCTGCCATTTTTATGGTGTATGGCTGTCCCTAGAACAATACATTTGTAATTACAATTTATTTCAATTCAGTTTGTATTTATTTCTTTATTCCTCTTTGGTTTGAGATTTGATACAAAGATCTTTCTAGAAATAAGGTTGTCCTACCATAAACTTTGGTTTTTGGTGAAAGGTTGTCCTTAGAACAACATTTGTATCAACCTCTCAAGATCTAAATTTTGAGGTTGTTTCACTTTCCTGCATTGTGATTTAATTTGGCTATCATATTCTTTTTAATTCCGCTGTTATAAGTTTTATTTGGCATTGTCCTATTCACCCCCCCTCTAAGACATATAGCTAGGCCTTTTCAGGCCCCACAGAGGTGTTTTCGGGGAAATCCACCCCATCCATTAGATTCATGACGAAATTTCAATCAAACATGGTTGGTTTTGAACGCCCATTGACGCGTCCCAGAGAAGAAATCACACTAAAATCTATTTGGAACGTTGCAGGGCAGCCTATTTGTGGCCTCTGTACCACACACGTGTTTACACATGGGTGAAAAGTATCAGCATGATTTTGAAGTTTTCAAGCCCCTCTACAAGATGGACGGTTTGGATCATATGTATGGATGATGTAGGTGGCCCACCAGCGTCCGCAAGACGGACGCAGTCCGTTTGTTATGCAGCTTGAAAAAGTAAGTTTTCGTTTTTGAAAAAATGATGCGGGTCAGCACTGCTTGGACTGATGCATCTGGTCCGGTGTACAGCGCGGAAACATGTACATGGTGTACACCCACCACGGTGTGGGGTCCACTATAATGTTTCTTATTAGCAATCTAATCCATCCAATCAGTTCTTCTCCTCATATCAGGGGTTGAGACCAAAATTGAAGCATATCTTATTATCAGGTGGGCCCCAAATTAGATATTAATGGGCTGGTCTGTCCGTTGGCCCACTTCCCGAGATATCCAATGGTTGAAACTTAATATGTATGGTTTATTTATGGTCCCCAGGTAATATATGAAGTTTCGAGCCAATCGGATCGCGGGAACCCTGTGATCTTGCATTCTCCACCAGTTTCGGGCCTCTTTAACGTGAACGGCTTGATTTCCTCAAATCCATGGCATGTAAATCCGTCAATAATGGTCCTCTGGAATTCGTCGCCTGCTCTGATGACTTCGGAGCGTCAAATCCACGCTTTTAGTACTCTTTTTCAGTCCACGCTCCTAAATACTCCCTGCAACAAAAACACGATTAAATATGACATTAAGCATTATCATGTACATAAAATCAGGCAATAATCGGGATCTGATATGCAATATTTGACCCTCATCATAAAGCATGAGATAAATATAATAGGAGTCTTATACAATCACATTCCACATTCACATACAAAATATAATCTAAATCAAACCATTATCAACTGAAATAAATAATATTGTAGTATCCATGTGTCGTGAATAAATTATTACTCAAGAAATCAATTACTCTAATCTAAATTTACTATGTAATAATTAATCCACTTATGTCTACTACAACAAATCTCAAGTAAAACTTCAAAAGAAAAATAAATTACTAAGAAAGAAATCTTCATCTTATTGCGGGTCAAATATTGCACATTAGACCTCATTTATTACATGAATTTACAAACATGATAACATTTAACACCATATTTTCATCGTGTTTGTGATGCAAGGTACATTTGCAAGCATGGACTGAAATAGATGTTAAAAGCTGAGATTTAATGCTTAGATTTCACCAAAGCATGGGACGGACCCCAGGGGACTAAGATCGACAAAATAACACGCCCGAGACCCGAGAAAATCGAGAAACTAAAGCTCAAGTGGCCTGAAATTGGTACAGAATGCAAGATCACAGGGTTCCCACCATCCGTTCAGCTCGAAACTTCATATATGGCCTGAAGACCCTAAATAAACCGTACACGTAAAATTTCAGTAGTTGGATACCTGTGGAAGTGGTCCAACGGTCAAATCAGCCCATGAATTACTGATCTAAGGCCCACCTGATATTCAGATATGCTTCAAACTCGGGCTTTATCCATTAGATGATATGAGAAAAGATATGAACGGAACGGATTTCTCACCACCATCATGCTGGTGGCCCATGAGCATCGCATGTATAGAGAGTGTATGTGCACTCAACGTGCACCAGATGGAGAAACCCGGTCAAAGTCGGTGCTGACCGACTTCTTATGTAAAAACGAAAATTGCCGTTACAGCGAAGTTTCGCTGTAATCGTCGGTTGATGTTGTGGGCCCCACCCATTGTTCATATGAAAAATCCAAACCATTCATCAATTTCATAAAGGTCTGCTCATCAAGTCCTAGGTGACGAAATTCCAAGGTACAGCGGATATTGATTTTTAACCGCCCAAATGTAGGACGGATGACTGAATAAAAACTATGTGGGCCGCACAGAAACAGACTCAAAATCAACCATTCCCAACCACAATTGCGCGGGGAATCTAATGGACGTAGTGGATTTCTCCGTCGACACTGATCTTGTGCCCCACCACTCATCAGCGCAAGAGGAATTGCACAGACTGCGCACGTCTGAGGAAATCGCCCGATCCGACGTCATAGGCTATCCAAACATGGATCAAAACAATGATCCAGGCCATCCAAGTTTCAAAAAAGGGGATTTCGACCCTTCCAAGGTGGTCGGATTGACTGGAGTGGATGATTCTTCGGCTCAGATTCACTTCAAACGCAACAGGTTGTGCGTGTTTTTGCTGCATAAAACAGAGTTACACAAATCCGGTTTGTGCGCGATTTGGACTGCGTAAGGAGGGTCGGTGACCGACCTAGCTGTCTCATTGCTGGTTATAAAAGAAAGAAAGGAACGTGGAAAGAGGGAAGGCTCTCAGTTGGAACGTGAGAGAGAGAAAAAGAGAGTAGAGTGTTTTTCTTTTCTTTTTTCTTTTTATTTTGTTTTTGTTTAAGGGATCCAACCCATTCATGAAGCTTGTGGCGTGATGGGGTTGATCCTACGGCTTTGATTCATACCATGAACTATGTTGATTCTAGTTTTGAATAATAGGAATATTTCTAGTTTTTAATGGTTTATTATGACTTACATTACAGTAGATCTGCAATGGCTTGAGTATTTCATTTTCCTTTCTTGTAATTATGAAGCCAGGACGGCTTGTTGTTCACCATCGCCCCTTGGACATTGTTGGATGACTGAATCCTTCATAACATTCATATATCTTCAGATTGGTTGTGAATTGGTTTAATTCTGTTGTTTGTTTTGTCTCATGGGCATAGTTTTGTGATGGAATCCATTCTAATTTACATCTGTATGATCTCTTGAAAACTAGATTAAATGAAGTTCAGATTGATTTTCATGGTTATATCTTCCAACTGGATGAAGATGGGACTTGAAGTCCAGTTGAGTTCATGAATCAAGTGTAGATCTCCCTGATCTGTACAAGTGGATCCTTGGCACCCTAGTTTTCTACCTTTGAATTCCTTAAGTTTTCGATTTGTATTTCACCATTATACCTTCATATTCACCTGATTAGATTTCATCTTAGTCTAGTTCTAGTTCTGGTTATTTTCAAACTACAAACAGGTTTCGGTCCCAGTGGATTCGACATCGGTCTTACCAAGTTTATGACTACATTACAACTCTATACTTGGGGTCATGTGAACAAGTTTTTGGCGCCGTTGTCGGGGACAAACGGTTATGTTTTTGTGAGATTAAATAGTTTTGGGATTAGTTTAAGATTAGGATTTTCTAATTTTAGGTTAGAAGTTTTTCTATTTTTAGAAACTAATTTGTTTTCCTGTTTTGTAAGATCCTGACATAAACTTCTAATTTGGTAATTCCTTTCTAATTTCTCTACTTTTTCTATTTTTATTATTAGGATTTTAGTTTTAAAAACTTTCTTATTCTAGGTTTCCTTTTTAGAAACTAACTTTCTTTCTATTTTTTTTTTTTTTTAAAAAAAAAAAAAATATTTTTAGGCTTTCATTTATTTTTGAAATTTTTTTTTTTAGAAACTAACATTACTTCCTATTTTAGGATTAGGATTTATGATTTAGAACTTTCTAACTTTAGGTTTAGAACTTTCCTCTTTTGTTTTTAGAAATTAGGTTAGTTATTTTTCCGTTTTAGAAACTAGTTTTCTTTCTATTTTTCTTGTTAGGATCTTTCTATACTTAGACTTTCTATTTTAGAAACTAATTTGTTTTGTTTTGTTTTGCAGGTTTTTAAGTTAGGAACCTCCAATCTGGTAACTTCTTTCTAACTTCTCCCCACTCTTACTTTCTATACTGTTGTAAGATCCTTTCTTTTATTTTTCTTAGAATTAAATTCAGAGTTAGGGTCTCATCATGTATATGCACGAGTGGGAACGTCAGTATACTGAGAAGAATAATCTATATTGGGATGATGATAATGGTAGAAATCAACCTATGTCTCAAAACTTCTCTGAAACTATTATCGAGAACCGACCGAAATATAATGATCCACCGGTCAAGAAGTCCTTACGCGATCATATACGAGAGAATAATTACACCCCACGAATTAACAAAACAGTACGTGAGTGTTAGGGTTATCATAACTATAAGAGTGAGAATTATTATCACCCATCCGATAAAAAGAAAACAATGCGTGATTATATTATGAGTGATAATATGTATTACCAACCATCAGATTCTCCCACCTATGATTCGTATGACTATAATCAGTGGAAACATCAAAATTGGGGAAATAAATCAACAACATGTCATAATGATTATTCTCTTGGATCCCCTACCATCACGATCCAACCTGAAACGATCCAAGAGAATCCATATCAGAGTCACATAGACTATTTTGTAGAAATTAGAAAAACGTTGGAAGGGCTTAATTTGTGCCTTGATAAGATGATGGAGGCTAGTTCACCCCAGCCTCAAACAGTCCAGAAATACAATGCAATCATAACTTACTTTTGAAAAATTTTGAAATTTAGAATGAAGAGTTGAATTGTGCTAATGAGCATATGGTTCAATTTCCCGATGAGTCGATCTCGATGACGGTTCAAAGGAATGGTCAAGAGATGTGGATATCTTTCAAATACAGTGATGATAACACACCTTCCTTACATGACACACAGGATCTCAATGATGAGGTAGAGATTAGTTTATTCAAACCTCAACCGAATTTAGGTATAGAAGGTGAGGAAAGCGATCCCATCCCAAGTGTGCACAGCACAGAATTAGACGATGATGCGTATTGGGATGATAATCATGAACGTGCAGCCCAAATTCCCCTAGAATCAATCTCAAGTTAGGTCCAGGTCAATGATCAATTTGTACACGAACTGGTCGGTCATAATGAGTCACTCCCCTCACCTGACATGTCTGATTTAAAAGTGGAGGATGAGCCCCTTACAACCGACCCTTCTAACTCTTGTGAAACATGTTTGGACCACTCATCTGAATCGAATGATAATGAGATTCGGGAGAAGGACGAGGTGCTCACTACGACCCTGGAATTTGAAACCACTCAGTTGAGATCACCATCTGAGCTGTACACGTTTGACAATTCAATGCCTCAATTGAGTAGTTTCAATGAACAGAGTGATCACATCAATGCTTCCCTTATTGATTTTCAATCTGTCTGTGCAGGACTGGAGCAAGAAAGCGTACCTCCATCCACTTGCAAGGATGATGGATTCTTTGGGCAGATCATCACGAACTCCAATGTGGAAAATAAGTCACGCTCAACTGAACTTTCCAACTCTTTGGATGTTTGCTTGGCACACTTTACAAATTCAAACGATCTCATGTCAAAAGACAAAGTGGATGCCTTGCAAGACAACATCTCGGTAGTCATCACTGACCGAGAGAACCCTTATTCTGAAGCGCCTTCTTCTCCTGATCCTAAATGTCTACCATTAAAGGAAGAGGAGCTGAAAATTGAACCGAAGTTTGGAACTTCGAAATATGTTGAGACTACATCACTTCTTAAGAAGTTTTCTGAACTTTATTTACGTGTAGTCTCTGATTCACCATGAAATACTAACGTTGAAACTTCTTCTGTCACAGGTGAATCGTATATACTCTGGATACCTCAAGCAATTCAACGAAAAAATTCTTATGAGGTACATATGTTTCTCTGGAAAGTCATGCTCCAGGGCGTCCAAGCCTATTGCAAAAAGGGCTTTTAGATGATCCTGTTGAGGAACTTACTGAGAAACTTATCAAGATATCGGCCGGAAAAGGAACCTTGCGGCATGATCAAGTAGTTTTTTCTTGCTTTCATAGGATTAGGGTAGTTTGCTTTATGATGTTCTAGGATAGACGGTTTTATGCCATTAGGTTAGTTTGCTTCCTGCATTATTTTACGATAATTTGCTTTCATGTCTCCACTCTCGTGCTGACCGGCTTTTATACTGCGACCTCTTGGAAAGTTTCTCTCTTGATTTCTTCATCCAGGTACTATCTTTCTATCACTTCTCATTTACTTTCGATGTCCCATGTGCACTGCATGCTTATATCTTTTACATTGAGGACAATGTAGATTTTAGGTTGGGGTGGGAGATTAGGCACTACCAAAAAAAGGGGCAAAGGATACAGACCATGTTTGTTTTTTGCTACGGATATAAACCTTAGCTATACTTACTACAGACTTAATCCGTAGCTAAAACCTAGTTATCTGTAGCTAACACTTACCTTCCGACCATAACCTTATTTGATATTGATGGTGCTTAAGGGGCTCCATGGGGCCCACTGGAATATATGCGTTTGATCTAAACTGTCCATAAATTTTGATATATAATTTCAGTGGATGGGCTAAAAAATTATGTAGATTAAAGGTTTAAGTGGACCACACCATAAGAAATAATAAAAAATAATTTTCTATCATTAATATGTTATGTAGTCCGCTTACAGCTTCGATCTGACTGATTTTTTGGATCAACTGTTAAAATGATCCGTTAGAATGAATGGACGGAGTGGATAAATAACATACATCACAGTGGGCCCCACGAGTGCTAAAACTAGGCACTTAAAGTGCCGTCCGTCACCCCTGAAATTTCGTCCGCCCTTATCTCCCGCGCGCACGCCCCACCTCCCAAAACCCAAACCTCACTTTCCCTCTCTCTCGCGTCCACAACGAGCTAGGGCGTGCGTCGGCCCTACCTCTCCTCTCTCTCTATCTCTCTCCGTCTCTCTCTCTCTCTCTCTCTCTCTCTCTCTCTCTCTCTCTCTCTCTCATACCGTACTACTTCTTCCCCTTCTTCCATTTTCCTTCCATTCTCATACAGATAGAGGGAGAGACATGGAGAGGAGCTCGACGAGAAGAGGCTAGCCCATCCGGCCATCCAACCTTCCACCGGCCGAAGTGAGTCCACTCCCCTCTATAGTCATTATTGTGGGGGTGTGTTAACAACAAGAAGGGTTGCAAATATCAGGATTTCAAGAAGAAAAGGAAGGAAAAAGAAGAAGCTCTGGTTCCTATCTTTCTAACTCATTCCTTTATTTTATCTTGTATTTCATTGCATCTCTCCTCTTCTTCTTTTTTTCTGTTTTGATTTATAAGAAAGAAAGAATCTGATTCCGGGTGTTGTTTGGATTTGGGTTTTGAGTGTTGAGGATTTTGAGATTTGGGTTTTCTTTATTGGGTGAAAAAGAAGGCGTTTGAAGATTTGGGAAGCGTTTGGCTGAAAGATTTGGGTTTGAAGGATTTGGGGATTTGGGTTTTCTTTATTGATTTGAAAATTTAGGGTTTTTCTTTATTGGAGCAGTTACAGAGATTGTTTGGGTTTTCGACAGTTGCAGAAAGACAGTAGAAAGGAATGAATTGGAGGATACTTTGATAATTGGGAAGCGTTTTCCAGACTGCGATTTGTGTTTTGCATTGAGTTTTTCTTATATGGTTCTTTGGAATTACGTTCCCATGGGCCATGAGTGATTGGGAAAAGAAGATGTAGAGGAGTCGGGAAGAATGATTTTCAGCGATGTTTGTGTTTTGGCTTCAAGAACTTCCTGAGAAACACTAACAAGAGTCCTATAGACAATTGGAGAGCTTTTTCTTTGGTCTGGAACTCTGATTTCTTGATTTGGGTTTTGTTTGCATAACCCGCCTCTCTTTATCTACCACTATCATCATCCGTTGCCTGTCGAATTACTTGTAATAACAAACATGCTGAAACCAGAAATTTACTGTTGCAGCTCCACAAGGTTGAGTCTGTTAGTGTTGTTATTGTATGTATTTTATGCATCAGCTGTATGGTTTGCTTCTAAGCTTTATATACTTAGATTGTACCCTTGCTTTGTGGTTAACGGTGAAAAAAAAAAGTGAGTGAGGCCTGATGTGTGGGCCCCCTGTTTATGTACATTGCTAGCCAACCAGACCAATCTGACTAAGCGCCTCATGGGATTCTAAATGGTTTTTCTCAAACCATTTGGATGGGCCAATAATCCAAGTGTTATAATCATCTAATCACGTGTCTATTCTGGATTCCTTTAGATCAAGGGTCGGGATTCCTAAATCAAGGCTCCTACATGTACAAACTTGCATGTCCAACTCTATATGTTTTGTGGGGAGCATTTATCTGGTAATGAGTTTGAAAATTGATTTTTCAACTGATTTCCAGTGGAATATAGTATAGGTTAATTGTTTCTGAAAATGTGATTTAGGTACTGTAAATTTTGCATCCTTGAAGTGGTAGATTCATGTTGTGGGTGCGGATGATTTATTTTGTTTTCCTATATTTAACAGGTACATAGATGAGGATCAACTGGCTGAAAACCTGAAAAAGCTCGACATAGACTTGAAATGGCCTGATATCACATAGACTTGGGAGTCACTTACCACAGGATTCTTGCAACTTTTGAAAGGAACATCAATCTATGTCATTGGTGATTCCACAGAAATTAATCAAAAAGTTGCTAAAAAACTTGCAGTTGGTCTTGGGTATGCATACCTCACATATTTGGTAGTAACTAGAAAGTTTTTAATTACTATGAATCAAGAGGCTTCACATTATTCGTCTCATGTTTGTCTAACTTTGTACTCTACTTTTCCAATGGGCCTAAACTGCAGATTTTATTGCTCCACCACACACGCATCATACTTCTCAATTCAAACCATTGTATATGGGGGATGCCTGAACATCATGTGATTGTTTGATCTTAACCATTTAATTCACCCGTTTTAATCGGACCACTGCCCATCCACAATGTAAAGTTTGGAGGCCTTATTAATATACAGGCATCAGTGTAGTTTGGCTCTTTTGGTGAATTTCCTTGTTTATCACTTTCATGATCATTAATTATTTTAATCAGGCTCCAAATATTTAATGGTGAGCTTTTTTAAATCTATCATCCAGCAGAAAAACATATATGGAATCTATAATCCACCAACACAAATCACCTTACCTTGGTCTAAATTTAAAAGAGATTCTGGTTGCTGAGTAACTGGGCTAAACTTTGTAGAAATGGTTCTGCAGGTACACACCACTTAGCACAAGTGAATTGCTGAAATTTTTTGCAAAACAAAGCATTGATTCTTGTGAGTATGGAGGCACTTTGAGACCAGTTTGTTGCAGTCAAAACTATTTTATGTTCTTTATATTTGTTTTATTAGGTAGGCATCACAATATGCAGCACTTCATTAGAATCGACATGTTGTTGATATTAGAAAGAGCACATTCCACACTGTGCCTTCGAATTTATTGATTGTAAAGCTTGTGGGGGAGTTCCCTCCTGTGCCTCTTCTGAAGGCCTACTTGAAGGAATCAAATAAGGTAGCCCAAGAGGTCCAGAAAAAGAGAAATGGCTCCCTTCAGGCACAGGTATTGCATAGTTCTTTCTAGGCCCATGTCATGTTTTTAAATTTAAGTGTAGGTACTGAGATTGCACAACACCCTGGATGCATCTTCAACAGAATGAGGCCATTGCTAAAGAACTTGTTGCATTGAGAGCAATAATCAAATGCATTGAAGAGCACAATCTCCAATCTGAGTGCTTGCCATATGGCCTAGAAAAGTGTATTGCTCAGTTGGAAAAACAGAAGGCAGACAGGAAGCGACCGGCTCCGATGATGCCAAAGACCCAACAACACCAATGAACTCGCCTCTATCAATGGTGTCTACCTTATATTTGCTGGATTCATCTTTATTGGTTAATTCAATTGATGAATTCATGACCCATTGTAATTGGTTGAAAATTCTATTTGTCTTTTTATGTTGAAATAAAAATTGTGGTGCTGATTCAATTGGGATTTTGGTCAATTTACTGGACTTGAAACTCAGCTGACTCCTAGTCATTGGTAGCTCATTTATTGAGTGTGACTCGGTCCAGAGTCGATAATACTCATCAAGTCCGTTGATTGATTCACTTAATCTGAGTAACTTGCTGTCCACAGCATAGCCCAGAAGGAAATTTTGATTTAGCCTGTTATTTTTGACTCTGCAGGGAATGGAAGTGCTTCTGGTGAGAAAGTTGTTGAAAGAGAAACTGAAGGTTCACTCCCACTTTGTGCTTTGGACTCCCACTTCCACTCCCTTGCTCTTTATAGTTGCCCGTGTTTTCTTTTTCTTTTTTTTTTTCTTTTTTTTTTTTTTTTAAACAAATGCTTCCCCACCCTCACACCCAAGTTTGTTGCTGCTTCACTTCATTCTTCGGGCAACCATATTCTGTTTTGAGCATCCTGACAGTTTCTTTGCGTATTTTAGGTTTTACAGTCTCATTAGACCTGGAGATACTTTAAATGTGATTGGAGAATTTGATGACTAGGGAAAATGCATTGTGGACCGTGATGACAATCTTGTCATCATTCATCTGGACATACTTGTGTCTGGAACACCGGTAATTGTTGCCTATAGCTGCTTTAAGTTTCTAGTTCATGTTTCAACTTCTGATCTGTGGTAAAATGAATCCTGGTTTTGGCAATGCCATTTGAAAACTAATTTTTGGACTGGATCATTGTCATCATTCTTGTCATGATGGAATTAAAGAATGAATCACTTTCAGGTTGCTGCTAGTTTCACATGCCCAAGACGCACCGTCCTTGATGAGAGGCTTAAGTGTAGTGAGCATTCAACTGCAGCATTAATTGGTACCTTGCTTCATCAAAATTTTCAGGTTTTATGTTCAAAAATTGCCTTTTCAAGTTACTTTTTAGCAGTTCACATCGAACCAGGTAATGTAGTCTGAGAATATTAGCCAATTTTTTTCCCTTTATGAAAATCAGCTCCATGTTTGGTCACTTTCTATCTCTTCTTTCTCTTGTCCTCGATGGCAATTTGTTGACTACACATTATCCTTGTTTTGCTTCACATGTTTTGAAAGATAGTTTCTACATAATAAAAAAAACCTGCATTGTTTGAATCCTTTTGGATGATTTCTAGTCCATTTTTAAGGCTATCCTTCATTTACCATTTGCAGATTCTTGACTTTACTCATTTTGTATTTGTAGTTGTAGCTTTAAGTTAATCTAGAGCCAGTTGTAGGTGATCATTCCTACTTTTCCATTTGAATGGTTTAAAATTTTAGAAGATAATAATATGAATTAAGAAGAGGAAAATAAAACATGGTAGGAGAATTATTTTGATGACTGCTGATATTTGTGACTTGTGCATGTCACCTCAATGCAAGGAGGTCATGTTTAGACAGATTTTGTATCCAAAAATAACTTGTTTATAAAATCCGAGGAGTCATGGCTATCCTTTACTCAAGAGGCTTATATCTTACATAACAACAAGGTAAGATCTCACAACTTCTCTTCTTTTTATTTATTTATTTTTTTTGCTATACAATGATGCAACGTACCTTTGTGACATCAGTGGACTCCATTTTTAGCATCGCTTTCAAGAGGTAATTGCTTGTGAGAGAACCTCATGTTAAAATACAAGTTACCTCATTTAGTGTATGGAAACATGAAATCTAATTTTACTTTGGGTTTAAACTGAAATTACATGTGCATATAGAGCTGATTCTTCAGGGTACTTATAATTTATGTATTGATAATGAAAATTGAGTGGTTATCAGATTTTTGTTGGGAAATAATGCAGTGAAAAGGAACTGAAGTGTATTTCCAAGAGCAGGGGTTTCATACTATCCTTGCCCTGTTCTTTCGTTGGAGACCCTGATTTTTTGTTGTGTCCTTACATTACATTGTATATAGCATGTTCTATTGTAGGTTCCTGTCCTCCCTAGCTTAAGTGTTTATTTCAGCTTTATAGATACAATGACAGGTGGTGTGTGCTCCCACTTTCTTTGAAAAAGCAAAGAAAGGAAGGAATTGTAAATTTGAAGCTCTCATGAAGCTCTGGTCCTTTCTTTACTTTTCTTTTCTCTTTGGTCCAAACCTCTTTTGTATTTAAGGTTGGTGGCACTGAACGACCTTCACCCAAAATAATAATAGTAAACAGGAAAAAATATTAAAATAATGCAACTGATTTGAATGTTTCTGTTGGGGATTACTTGTACATTTAGGAAATCTAGATTTTGTGATGATGTAGAACACCTCTAGTCCTGATATTGTTTCGGAAAAGGTCAGAAAAGGAGCTCGGATTTAGTCTTGATATTGTTTCTGCCATTGGGTTTGGAACTCCACCTTGTGTGTCAAAAGAACTTGCTGAAAACTGTGCCAGCTATGTCTCCACTGTTGTATTACAGGTTGGATGTTTATGAGTACTCTAGTTCTCATGAGTAATTTTAATTCTTATTAGTTTGCTTGTAAATTATGGATAGTTTTTTCATGTGCTATTAATTATTAGTCTTCTTGATCCATTCGTCATGTTTATCTTTCTTTTCCTTTCTTATTGTTGGGTAGGATAATATAATTCCAAGGTTAACTGCTGCTTCACTAGCTAGGTTGAGGAACGAGATCCTTCAAACTGATTGGTAAGTAAAACTCTACCTTGTTCTTGGAGGTATTTTTCATTCCCCGTTTCCTTGTTGATTAGTGATTGTTATCTCTTGACCCTTTTCAGCTTGCTTCATGGTACTCATTGCCAGCCTTCTCAGTTTATAACTTGTTGTGCTAAGAAAGCATTGGAGCATCTCTTCATATTCTAAATGTAGTTTTCCTGATAGAAGTTACTTTCTAATGCAGGCAATCGATAGGCTGGACTGATGGTTATTCGAGCATACCAAATGAGTTTTTTTCTGGACCAACTCGGAAAATCCAGGTCTTACACAAAGTTGTAGGAAATGAGTGTTAGATTGGTTTCAACATGAAATCTTGATTAGTTAAATGCTAGGTGGAATGGTTGAATGAACACATGCATTCGATAGGTGGGTTCCACCTTAGGCCATTTGGACCGTGGAATAGTTGGCCTCCACCTTCGATTGCCATTGTCCTAGAAATCCATTCCAATCAGACAATCCTAACCATCCAATCAATAGCCAAGAAACTGCCAGTAAAATACATAGAAAATGAGTTGAATCAATGGCGTCGAGTCTATTGGTTGGACAGGTAGGACCATTAGAATGATCTTCAGATCATTGCCCATATAGGGTGGTCTGATCCATAATAAGGTGACTAGGCATTCCTCAAAAATTTCTTTTGTGCAGACATCTGAAAGCAGAATTGGTCTGTGACACTGACAAGACAGTAAAGAAAACACTATGTTCATCAATTTAGCCTAGGCATCTGTATTCTTAACACTCAATTGAAATGTTTATAATCATTTAATTAGAAAGATCCATTCTTTTACAAGACTATCATGCATTTAATCATCATCATTATACCCCGGTCCCAACTATTTGGGGTCAGCTGACTGTTTGAATGGGATTGGAATTGGTAATGCACAGCTGTTAGAACGAAGGTTCTATAACACCATAATATTGTTATGTTGCCAAAATATCTTAAAACAACTGCAATGGGTAGAGTCAGACTCAGCATATAGGTGGTAAGAGTCAAATTGTTTACTTTTGTTGTGTTGCAATTGTTTCTCATCTGGGCTTTTTTGTTCCAATAAGTTTTATTTATTTATTTGAAGTGTTTATGTTGGTTGGGGGTATGGAATTTCATGTGGAAATGCTGGCTTTTGGGCTATGGTGGCTTTGGTATATTGTCTATGACAGTGAGAAGAGGGTGCAGGCGTTATTGGAGTAGAAGAGAGGATGGAAAGGAGAGATTTCCTGTTTTGGGAAGTGAGTTTGCTGGTTTTGGTATGGATGGAGCGCTCCAATGCAAGCCTTTCTCCTTCTGGAATAAACTACGAAGGCCAGTTTTTTTTTTTTTTTTTTTTTTTTTTTGTTTTGTTTTGTTTTGTTTTCCATCCCTTTGTGAGTTATCTGTTTGCTTATTAAAGGAAATGTGATTTCTGTAACTCTAGAAGAATCACATGTTTATGCAGATACTCTCTAAAATAATAATTAAAAAAAAAAAAAAAAAAAAAAAAAAAAAAAAAAAAAAACCTACTAGCTTTTTCCATTTTCTTTGTGCTTTTTCCATTTTCTTTGTGCTTTTTTCTTTTTCTTTGAGTCTGATCTTGATTTTTATTGTAGCCTCAATGCTTGAAATAACACTAACTTCACTTTTTGGTATTTCTATTTCTTTCAAGAAGTTTGGTGTATGGTACATTCGTCATATGGCCTGCAACTGCACAGCAGTGTTGAAGCTCTATTTCAAGAGTCATTAGTGAATAAGGCTTTGAAGCCCATTCATCAAAAAGGTATGAATTTGTGTTGGTGCAAGTTGTGAATCTGAAGTAATGATGAGATTTCTTACAATGTAATGTAGGTTACCGTCCTATCCATTTAATTTAAGATGATTTGGATGTCACAGGTACAAGGTAATTGAGGAAGTTGGGGATGGTACCTTTGGAACTGTATGGCAAGCTAGCTGTATACAAGCTAACTGGTGAGGTGGTAAGTGCCTTCAAACTTCTCAAATGCAATGTTGTGTCCCTACTCATATTAAAGAATTCTTTTAGTTGCTGCAGCTGCATATGAGGAGGATGTTGGAGGTGGGGCTGAGGGTGAACATGTGGACGCAGTTGGGGTTGCTGCTGCGGTGGGTGCTAGAGATGTGGCTGGAGATGAGGTATTTGGCAATGAGGTTGAGGATGTTGCGGCATCTGGGAATGTTGTTGTGCATGCGACTGTGGATGAGCTAGGGGCAGGTGTGGGTGCTGCTCCTTTCTAGCAGAAAGATATTTTTCGGTTGGTTGGCATCCCATTGGTAAAGAACTCTTGGGCTAGTTTTAACTCTTCCATATTGTCATATGGATAGGTATGAATTGATAATGTGCATGCCTGCAAATGACATGGGTTTTAAAGTTTGGTGGATGGATGGTCTTCATCCAAGTACTTATGCCCATTTCAGGTTATGCAGGAAAATCACATTGATCAGAACCAGCTATTGCTATGTCCGGTACTATGATTTGTGCCCTTTAGGACTTAGCAAACTAGATTTCTGAGATGTCTTCTTTTCTAAACTGAAAACACAAATACTAGCCTGGTTCAAAATTTATATGCCCTCATGAATGTTTCAATGGTGGGTGTTCATTCTCCATTTTTATTTTTTCCTATTATGTGGCTTACTTGCATTTTGTATCTGCTCCATCGGCTAGACATCATCATGATTAGGAAGTCAAATGGACCTTCATCAGTATGATGTAAGTATCTGTTCTTCCATTGTTTCTATTATTGCTTTTTAGTCTAGTATATTAATCAGTAATAATTTTTTTGATTACTCTTGTTGATGAGGATGATGGTCAAGGTGGTCCCAGGTCCTTTTACAAGCATTTCCATATATACATTATATAATTTGGCATATCTATGCATCAATCTCTCTTTCATAACAATGTTCACTGACATGTGCTGCAGAAGATGTTCTCACTTTATGGGACCTAAACACAAATGTTCTTGTAGCTGTAACTAGAGATACTCTTACAGTGATTGTCTGAATATCATTATCTAATTGTGTTGTGTGTGTAAAGAAGATGAGGCCTTGGTGCAAATCAAGAGTGTCGTAGAAAAAGGTTTTTTTTTTTTAGTGTTTTTTTTTTTCATGCAGAATTCTCTGTTTTCATTGACGATTTCATTGAATTGTAGTTGGGTTTCTTTGGAAATTGGTTTGGGATCTGTTTGATAGTATTTTTATGTTTGTTGAGTTGAATTCTTGAAGAAACGATGACCAAGAAAAGGAGGCGGTTGATTGATAAACAGCCCGATGGCAGTAGTGGAGGTTATTTGGGTGGGATCCATGATCTTGAAACACAACTCAAGCTTTATGGTATGGATTCCAAAGAACTCAAGTGGATTTTTCTTTTCTTTTCCTTTTTTCCTTTCTTTCTGGAAGATGACTTTGAAATGGCATTCGGTTGTTTTGTTTCTTTGAATTGGCTCTCCAATGCTAGAAAACGGTGACTTTCATTTTGGGCTTTTAAATTCCTAGGGCCTCAACTGGAGAAATTCAAAACTCAAATCCAATTTTTGATTTTTGGATTCAAAATTGTTTGGCATTTAGAGAGCTAAAGTTTTTATGGCCTAAACATAGATGACTTGGCCTTTTGTTGCGCAGATGTAGAAAGAAATAAAAGAGCTAATCCAACATTGAGATCTTGCTTAATCTCCTCTCAAGGGCTCGTCTCTTTTCTCAACACTTTTCAGGTATATTGGAACAAACGGTGAGATTGATGAATGAATGGTGGCCCACTTCATGTTATCTTTATATCGAAATTCTCACTAGTTACTTGTGGTGGAGGATGATGATCCACCCAAGTTTTCAATGGTGACTTTAAGATGGTCTATCAAGGCCAGATTGTGATCATTGGGTTTGTCATGTTCGCTTCTGACTCACTGCATCATGCTGGAGCCCAATTATAAATTATCACAATATTCACCTACCCAGAAAATTATCACAAGGGATTCAAAATTGTATAGTACGTGGAAATCTCATTTTCTTCTTACAATACTCACCTTGTTTCTAGTGTCAAGAATCTAAGTTATGGAAAAGCAGAGTCCAATCCATCCTATTCTGTGCTATCCAAACAACAAAAATCATCACATCAAAGGAAAACCCTCCAATCCATCTTGTTTTGTGCAGCTTAGGAAACATGTGATTGGCCAAGATGATGTCGTCAATGCCATCTCTCCCGCATTGGGCTGAAGGACCCTGATAGACCCATTGCAGCAATGTTATTCTGTGGCCCAACTGGAGTTGGAAGACTGAAGGACCCAGGTTGTTTTTTATACAATATATGCTTGTAGGATTACCTTGGTGCTGAAGATTTTCACTTCATGTTTCCATTTCAACCAAACTTGGGTTTCCAATTTCCAAGCATGCCATGAGAATTCCACTCACTCTCATGATTCTCTGCTGCTTCTAGACATGTCTCTATATAACAAGAAATGGACTCAAATGGCCAAGACCATACTTTTAAAACTCGGAAGAAATCAACTCATTTAGCTGAGTCAACTTGACTAGACCAGATTTACCAAGACTTGGAAAAACTAGGTCCAGTCACACCTTGGTTAAAACTTGAGAAAAACAGTAAAAATTCAGCAACTCTGAACAAAAAATTCAACTCAACTCAGGCAACTCGACATTATTATATATTCTTTAGACTCTTAATGTTGATGTTCATGGTAGTGTTATTTAGTTACTTTATATTGATGAACTCAGAACTTGGTTTGGTTTTTAGTTACTTTATATTGATGTTTCGCTTGTTTTTTTTTTTTTTTTTTGTTACTATATGTTGTTTGGTTTCGTTTTTGTAATTTTGAATGAATTTTATACTCTATATGTAAACATATTAGACTCCATTTGGTCGTCACAAACCAAATGGAGGTTAAGCCCCTTTTTAACTCCGCCAATGCAACTCCTTGCATTGCCGGTCCCAAGCCCGGGTAAAGGAGGAGGGAGAATGGGCATCAAGGTGAGTTGTATGCAAGCTCATGTATTTTTAGTTTACTGTCTTCTTCTATTATCATTTGAGGACCTCAAAGGCCCAACTAACTTGAGATTTTTATATGCAGGCTCATGTATTTTTAGCCCCACAGATCAATGTTGCCACTACAAGGTTCATATTGAAATGGTAAAATTTTTAACTATTTATTTTATCTTTGAAATTGTTATTTTTTCATTCATATAATTTTTTTGCTCTTTCAATGCAGCTAGGTACGACCTTAGGCAGTTATCTTGCTCTGGGCACCTATAGTCTTGGTATGTCTCATCCATTATTTGTGCAACTAATGTCTTGGAATGTTTTACAATCTTTAAAATCTTTATATGTAAATTTGTGCCCATTTGCATTGTCGGAAAAACTAAAAAATTTACTCATTCTCAGATTGCAATGTGGAATATGCATCCATTATTCAAAGAAAGGGCGACATTCCAAGCACTCACACTTCTCTCCTTGCTAGCTAAATTGGTGAGTCTTCTTTTCTTCATACTATATGATTCATTGAAGAAGTGGCCTGGCCATTTCGACAGGCCCATGTTTATATATTATCATGAAATTGATGAAGTAGATCCGGATGTGCGTCGGAGCTATCCGGATGTGGAGCGGGGGTCCCTGGAAGGTGGGAACCGTTGTTATGACCATGATGAAGCTGTCCATTTCCTATGGATAGCATTGGAGGGGCCTGGCCATTAGGACAGGCCGTGTTTATGTATTTGCTCGAAATTAATGGAGCAGACCCGGATGTGCGTCGGAGCTATCCGGATGAGCGGGGGTCCCTGGAAGGTGGGAACCGTGTTATGACCATGATGAAGCTGTCCATTTCCTATGGACAGCATTGGAGGGGCCTGACCATTTGGACAGGCCGTGTTTATGTATTTGTTCGAAATTAATGGAGCAGACCCAGATGTGCGTCGGAGCTATCCGGATGAGCGGGGGTCCCTGGCAGGTGGGAACCGCTGTTATGACCATGATGAAGCCGTTCATTTCCTATGGACAGCATTGGAAGGGCCTGACCATTTGGACAGGCCATTTTTATATCTGTATTTGCAGGGACCTCACCCTTAACCTAAACCTAAACTTGAAAACCCAAACCTAAAGCCGATCCCGAACCCGAACCGGATTTCCTAAACCTAAACCTTAAACTATTCTCAATTCCCTAAATCTAAACCTAAACTTAAACCAAAACCTATAACCTTAACTTAAACCAAAACCTATAACCTTAACTTAAACCAAAACCTATAACCTAAACCTTAACCTAAATATATTCTCAAATCCCTAAACCTAAACCTACACCTAATCCTAATCTCAACTCCCTAACCTAAACCGGATCCTAAACTTGAAAACCCAAACCTAAAGCCGATCCCGAACCCGAACCCGATTTCCTAAACCTAAACCTTAAACTATTCTCAATTCCCTAAATCTATAACCTAAGCCAAAACCAAAACCTATAAGCTTAACTTAAACAAAACCTATAACCTAAACCTTAACCTAAATGTATTATCAAATCCCTAAACCTAAACCTACACCTAATCCTAATCTCAACTCCCTAACCTAAACCGGATCCTAAACTTGAAAACCCAAACCTAAAGCCGATCCCGAACCTGAACCCGATTTCCTAAACCTAAACCTTAAACTATTCTCAATTCTCTAAATCTATAACCTAAACCTAAACCAAAACCTATAACCTTAACTTAAACCAAAACCTATAACCTAAACCTTAACCTAAGTGTATTCTCAAATCCCTAAACCTAAACCTACACCTAATCCTAATCTCAACTCCCTAACCTAAACCGGATCCTAAACTTGAAAACCCAAACCTAAAGCCGATCCCGAACCTGAACCCGATTTCCTAAACCTAAACCTTAAACTATTCTCAATTCCCTAAATCTATAACCTAAACCTAAACCAAAACCTATAACCTTAACTTAAACCAAAACCTATAACCAAACCTTAACCTAAATGTATTCTCAAATCCCTAAACCTAAACCTACACCTAATCCTAATCTCAACTCCCTAACCTAAACCGGATCCTAAACTTGAAAACCCAAACCTAAAGCCGATCCCGAACCCGAACCCGATTTCCTTAACCTAAACCTTAAACTATTCTCAATTTCCTAAATCTATAACCTAAACCTAAACCAAAACCTATAACCTTAACTTAAACCAAAACCTATAACCTAAACCTTAACCTAAATGTATTCTCAAATCCCTAAACCTAAACCTGCACCTAATCCTAATCTCAACTCCTTAACCTAAACCGGATCCTAAACTTGAAAACCCAAACCTAAAGCCGATCCCGAACCCGAACCCGATTTTCTAAACCTAAACCTGAAACTATTCTCAATTCCCTAAATCTATAACCTAAACCAAAACCAAAACTTATAACCTTAACTTAAACCAAAACCTATAACCTAAACCTTAACCTAAATGTATTCTCAAATCACTAAATCTAAACCTACACCTAATCCTAATCTCAACTCCCTAACCTAAACCGGATCCTAAACTTGAAAACCCAAACCTAAAGCCGATCCCGAACCCGAACCCGATTTCCTAAACCTAAACCTTAAACTATTCTCAATTCCCTAAATCTATAACCTAAACCTAGACCAAAACATATAACCTTAACCTAAACCAAAACATTTAACCAAAACCTTAACCTAAATGTATTCTCAAATCTCTAAACCTAAACCTACACGTAATCCTAATCTCAACTCCCTAACCTAAACCTAAACCTAAACTTGAAAACCCAAACCTAAACCCGATCCCGAACCCGAATCCGATTTCCTAAACCTAAACCTTAACATATTCTCAATTCCCTAAACCTTAACCTAAATGTATTCTCAAATCCCTAAATCTAAAACCTACACCTAATCCTAATCTCAACTCTCTAACCTAAACCTAAACCTAAACCTAAACCTAAACTTGAAAACCCAAACCTAAACCCTGATCTTGAACACGAACCCGATTTCCTAAACCTATACCTTAACCTATTCTCAATTCCCTAAACCTTAACCTAAATGTATTCTCAAATTCCTAAACCTAAACCTACACCTAATCCTAATCTCAACTCCTAACCTAAACCTAAACCTAAACTTGAAAACCCAAACCTAAACCCGATCCTGAAACCGAACCCGATTTTCTAAACCTATAAACTAAACCTTAACCTATAACTATAACCTAAAACTTATAACCGATAACCTAACCTATGGATTTGCTATAGTTTAGAAGATTTGTAGTACATTTTTATTTTTTATATATAATGTTTTTTTTCCAGCTCTTTTTTTTTTTGGTCTTTCTTCCTTTTGAGATGTGTACGAAGGCATGCCTATTTGATTGTGTCTACAATTGTTTTTATACAGGCTGACAAGCTAAAGAAGTTAGTGGATGATGAAATTCATTTTCTCAAGGGAATGGTTTTGAAACTTGAAAGTGATATTGTGTCGAAGTCTACAGAAGTTACTTATGCAGTTTCAAGGAAAGAAGAGATGTATCTTCTATGTTACTGAACTTGACCGTCTGAAGAAAGAAAATCTGTAAAAGCGCGAGCATTATTTAATACATGAGGGCACGCCTTAGTTGTAATTCTTATGATAGGTTGAGTAAAGTGAAGTATTATTTATTTAGAAGTGTGAATGTAGGATGCATTATAGATTTGATTGCTATTGTAACAAATGCATCATTTTTTTTCTTTGATTGCATTAAGCTTAGATGAGTTATCAATCATAGCAGGTTCTTGCAATGAAAACAGGGGAAATAGCTACGAAATATATCCGTAGAGGTAGTAGCAATTACTATCTATAGCTACGGATATAATCCGTAGCTATTGGTATCTATAGCTACGGACTATATCCGTAGTTATTAGTATGTAGTGCTGCAAATATCGTAAATATTGGTATCTATTGCTACGGATTATATCCGTAGCTATTTCTGTATATGGCTACGGATAGAATCCATAGCTATTTCTGTCTATACTATGGAGAATATCCGTAGCGAATTGTGTATATTGCTACGGATAAAATCGGTAGCTAATTGTATCTATTGCTACGGATCATATCCGCAGCTAAATGTATCTATTGCTACGGACACAATCCGTAGCTAATTGTATCTATATGCTACGGATATTGTCCGTAGCTAGACCTTTAGCTACCCCACCAATTGCGACGGACGTGTCACGGACCAGATCCGTAGCAAAAGGGTTTTTGCTACGGATCTAGTCCGTAGCCTTTGCCCGTTTTTCTTGTAGTGAC
>JAJHSJ010000888.1:0-34131 GCA_021015155.1 Magnolia officinalis | reverse complement strand
TATCTTTCTCATGCAGGAGGACATACATGAAAATACACGAGGTGGGTTTGAGTCCAACTGAAGGTCTTCATTACAAGAGAACAGGAAGCTGGGTCCTCCTTATAAAGCTTCCAGAATGGCTATCCTGTATTACATATTAAAGTGCAGTTAGTTACAGTTCAGCGAGGACCTGTAGATATGCATTTCCCTCACCAGAAATGCTCATTGCAGTTCTAAGACCTTGCTTCAGTTTAACCTAAAACAAATGACTAACCAAACATTTGTGATTTGAATAATATCATTGACAGAAAGATCCCAAAACCAAGCTAGTGCATGTTATAGGTTGCACATCCAGTTTGAAAAGAGTAAGTTATGGTTGCATGTCCAGTTTCAAAAGAGCAATAAAAAACACCAAGTATACATCAAATGATTCAAATCACCTTAGTATGGCTTCTAAATATTGATCAACATGGTTACTAACTTTCTCAGCTAATGTCTTCGTTAAGAGATGTGATTTTGCATTTGGAGCATCAGGATTGGTGGAATCGTATCCCAATCCTGCAGAAATGGACAAGTGATCAGTACTTACTAAACTACATGTCTGAAAACTGCAGTCAATTAAAGTAATAAAGTAAAATTGTAAGAGAGTTGTAACGCCATACGATGGAATGTAAAATCATCAGATCCAACATGAATGAACTTATAGGCCAATGATCCTGTTAAGTTCCATGAGTATCTCTAGGAATTGTAAGGCCAAACGCCAACATATGCGAGCAAATCTGCCAGCCTACAAGCAAAAATAAACTAAAAAATTATAACAGCCTCAAAAATTGAAAAAAAAAATGATAAAACTTACCTCGAAGCCCTTCTCCCTCCTCCTTTACTGTCACCCCCCGAACTCGGAAATTGGGCTCACAAAATTTCTGATAGCCGAATCCGGCGCCGACAGCCTTTATGTACCCTATTCTCGGCTCCTGGCAACCATACACTAGGTTCCGATCCTGGGATGCTACAAGGAGGAGGATTTCTAATCATCAATTTGATTTGTAATGAGCATAACCATAAACATGACCCCACGAACAATAACCACAAGAACACCATCGCAAAATCCACTATGATTAAAAACTTTTGAGTATAATGCATCTGAAGGGAAATACAAGATAATGCAAATAACGGAAACTCCAAAAAGCTCGACCCCATGCTCCTGCTGCTACTATACTATGGCTGCGTCCTGTCATCACCTGCACGCATCAATCGTGCATAAGCTTATAGCAATCTTAAAGGGTGGTGTAAGTGTGTGTGCAATATGAGCGTGCTCAGAATGCAAGTTCAAAGTAATGCGGAAATATGCTGATGAGTATATGAATGCAATCAACCGTATTAAGGCTATGTAGTGCAGGATATGAATGCTATCGGGCATGTCAAGACCATGCGATGCAAGATGCAGCTCAAGCATGCCAATCCTCATCATATACCAGTACAATTCTCATTCAGGATAATCACCGGGGTTTAGTACACTGCAAATGGCACTGCCGCTCTCCCAGCCGCACAGTCAAGTGAGTGTAAGAAACCTCACTATCCGCCTGGCCAATAGTCTGCCAATACCTAACGGCACGTCGATAGTGAACCTATTCGCGAGCTGGTCAAACTCAGCCTAATATTGCCCCTTACCCTTGGGCGAGTAAGGCCACACCCCTTTCCAACCGACCACGACACAGTGGGAGACGCAGCCTCCTAATATTTAGCCCTCGTGCGCTCATATATCCACTCGGTCTTGATGTTGAAGTCATCCTCTGGTACCATCGGGTTTAGAGATTTTCACCCAAGTACATCTATGGCGCCCCGATGCTAGAATCAGTATTTCCGGTATCCGATACGGCCATCCACTATGTGCCTGTGGAGGCTATGACCCTAATATCGCTAGAGCATACAGTAACCACAATCACACAAATGCAAGTGCATGAATCACACTACCAGTCATGCAACAGTCATACGTGTACCACGCGCTCATGTAGCGCAACTCCGCCTATCAGGGAGCCCATAAATAATCTGCCCGAGGGCATATGCTATGATCAGTCACTCCTCATATCAAGCATACATATGATGCGTATGATCATGAATCATGGATATATACTAAACATGTTATATAGTGATGGGCTCTGTTCATAAGGAGATGGGCCTAAACGGCCTACACACTACCAGTATGGGCCTATCAATGGGCCTTAGGAAGAGTGACAATGTGGGCATTTAACCGACATCATCCATACACTGCGGACGTCAAACCATCATTGTCCCCAAGACATAGCCCGCCATCGAGATCGTCACATAAACCACGGTGGAGACACATTACGATGGGCCTTATGTACATCCCATTGGGCCTCGACCCATGGGCCTCCAATACGTGAAATGGGCCTCATACCATGGGTTTCATATATATCAAAATGGGCCTCAGTGGGCGGGCCACAAATACATCAAGTTAAGCCTAATCACATTGGCTTTGCATACGTCACGATGGGCCTTATACAATTCAAGGTGGGCCTCAACAACGGGCCACAAATACATTAAGATGGGCCTCAACAATGGGCCTTATGCAAATCAAAGTGGGCCTCAATGGACGGCCCACCAATACACCTAGATGGGCCTCATCACATGGCCTTGAAATAATCTCCAAAATGGTTGGACGGTTTGGATGAAACTCATGCATCATGGTGGATCCCATAGTGATTGAAAGGATGGACGACATAGATGAGGTACATACCCATGGTGGGGCCCACACTAATGGGAGGTGTGGATTACAATACATACATCAGTGGGTCCCATGTGGGGCCTACCATAATGTTTATTTTCTATCCAACCCATTGATAAGGTCACTCAAACCTGGGGCCCACAGTAATGTTTTTTTGCATCCAATCTATTCATAAGGTCACATGGACCAGGGGCCCACCATAATGCTTATTTGCATCCAATCTGTTGATAGGGTCATGCAGACCTGGGTGAAGAGGAAAAATAAATTTCATATTGATACAAAACTTCCGTGACCCATAAAGGGTTTCAATGGTAGACGTCCAACCCACTGTTTCTTGTGATGTGGGCCACCTGAGATCTATATACGGCTAATTTTTGGTGGCCCTGTGGCGCCCACAAGCATTCAATGCCCACCCATTGGAGGTGGGCCCCATGCGTGTTGATGGCAGACACACATCAAGGTGGGGCCACGGCTAGGACCTGGGTCCTACCAGGCCGTCCGTACGCCAGGCGCAAGCGCTGCCTGTGCGCGTTCTGCAGCAACTGCGTCATCTACTGCTTCTTTTTGTTTTTTTTTTTAAAAAAAAAAACTGATTGCTTTGTGGTTTTTCTATGATAGGGCCCACACCACATGGATCCATCCCAACCATTGGTTTCTATGGCCTAATACCAACCTGTCGAGCCGAATATTGGATGGGTTTTGGCGTACCGAAACATTAAGGAATATTTCACTCGTAGAAACACTATTTGCTATACTATGGTCCGCCCGATGATCAGATTGCCTTCATTTTTCGGCTCAACGCCTAAAATGGGCTGAACAGTGGAATGGAGGCATGGATTATGCATTTACATCAAGGTGGGGCCTGCATGAGTGGCCCACCATATCCTTCTTCCCTTTTTTTAGATCGTTAGTACACTCCCGGTCAGTACACGCACTCCCTATTAGCCGCCTTTATGTAACGACTCAAAATTTTCCGTACAAGGGCTCGAGTACCACCTCGACCAGAAATCACTTAGGATTAAATCCTTTAGAAATTTGACAAAGTTAACTAAGTGTTAAACTAGATTAGTCATGAAATTCATTGGAATCGCTTTAAATACGATCTGCAAGACCCAAAACTTGTAGAATCATTAACACTAGGTTACCCTAAAGTCTAGGATCAAACTCATTGCCCGACTATTCTCGAGAACACATTGAAACTCCGTATCAGGTCTAGACCGCACATCGGGAGTCCGAATAATACGAAGTTAAGGAATTAAGACCGCCTCGCTGGGCTTGACAACCATCTCGGAAATCAAGTCCAGACAGTATCCCACGGCTGTTCGCTCGAGTCCGGAGTGAGAGAGTGTGAAAACCCTTATTTTCTTTACAAAATAAATATCTGGAATAGTGATCTGGCACGTGTCGCTTGCAGACATTTTATAAGCAACCAGACTGTCAGAATCTGACCCAAATACACCCTCGGATCAGGAAAAATTTCACAGACATTTACATGTACTTGGAATTTCGGATCGAGACCCGCTGACCGTTGAACTAAAATTGGTCCGCCACGCGTGATCTGGAAATCCGACTGAAACAAAAACTTAACTTTACCTGTGTCCATGGTCGGTGAGCTTAAGTCCGACTTTTGGCTCAAGGAGGCCCGCCAGAAGCCCTCCGTTGAGCCGAAATGCCTCCTTAAGCCGAAACAATGCCGTTTTGGTTATAACATAAGTATACCTTGAACTTAAGTCTATTTCAGAGAGTTTTTAGGCTATATAAGGACCTTAGAGCACCCTCTCTCACAACCATACGAATTTGGGAAAAACCCTAAGTAAGAAGAGAGAAAAAGAGAGAGAAAGCTAGAGAGTTGTGGGAGAATCTCCCTGCTACTGTTTCCAGTCACCACACGGGCTGCACCACCCCTTTCTTGTTGCTTTCCCGGTGATACCGACTCCGTTTTAAGGTAAGAAACCCTAACCCTAAATTTGTTTTGGGGTGTGAAGGTTATAGCTTATGAAATAGCTAAACGGTTTCGCTCTTTAGGCTATAAAACTGCCGAATACGGAAGCCTAACGAACCTAGCTGATTTCGTTGCAATTCTATGGTGTAAGGTGCAGAATTTAGATGTATAGTTTATGGTTTTCAATGCTTTCAATGTCAGATAATGATAGATTCATGATCTGCATGTAATTGAACATGTACAAAGTGCTTTCTGTTTTCTGTTTCAATTAAAGATGTAGAATATGGAATTTTACATACTCTAGGTATACGTAGAAATACCGTATACGTACAAATTTTGGAAATGTGTTTGCCATGATTATTTGTTGTATGAATATATGGTATATGGATAAAATACTTATTTGGCGAAAGGAATCGCCATAATACATGTTTGCTTATATACACTATGTATGTTGAAATTGTGTATTCTAGAAAATACCGTATACGTATAAATTTTGGAGATGTATTTGTCATGATTATTTGCTGTATGAATATGATATATACGGATAAAATACTCGCTTGGCGAAAGGATAGCCCTAATGCATATTTTACTAACATACATCATATATGTTGAAATAGTGTACTCTAAGTGTTTGTGAAAATGCTTGTGAGAGTAAGTGCTTATATATGTGTTTGTATCCCTATTTGTATAGTGCTCTATAATATGCTTTATAACATGCTTTGTAACATGTTTTATAACATGCTTTATGACATGCTTGTTAACATGCTTGAGTTGCTTTGTTTATTATGCTTTACACCACGTGCTAGGAGTAAAGATTGATTGAGTTTGGGACTATGTCTATAGTCCAGACATTCGGTACCAGACTTGAGATCGTGGCTGAGATTCATGTCGCCACGAAAGATGTGTTTGACGAACCCGAGTCGTACTTTGGTTGGCGATAGTGGTTGGCCACACGAAGTGCTTCTGCGCTTCATATCGTTCAACTTGTTGTGCGCTCGAGCTAGCTGAGCACGTCAAGTAAACCGTTATGTCTTATGTATGTTCACCATGTTTGGTCGCTACTGCTTGAACCTAGGGTACCAAACTTACCAGTGAAATCCCGTTAACCATGGTACCTCGATCTGCTAAGACTCATGAGCCGGGCATGGTGGTATGGGACACCGTGGTCGAGCTGTCGGCCTACGCTAGGGCCACGTGCCTCCCCGCAGTGACCAGTGAGCAACCAGACTCGTGAGCCGATTATGGTGGTATGGGACACTATATTCGAGCTGTCGGCCTACACTGATTGGTGACGAGCCCTTTGTAGTGACCTCGAGCATATTCTGAATTTGTGGTGAGGCAACGAGTCTTGCTATAGTGTATAGAGTATGGACTAGGCCTGTATCTGTATAGTGATGAACCGTTAAAAAGGTGATGGGGGAGTGGTGTAACCTTTGTGCATAACAGCCCTGACAGCCTTTGCAGTGACCTAGAAAACACACCATCGTCTGAGATTAACTAGGACTGACGATTCTAGAATGGATCATGTTTGGGAATGATACAAGGGAGGTACCTTAGTTTTCCAATACTGCTGCTTGAAATGGACTAATAATTACTCGGTAATCATGCTCATTATCGTACTGCATGTGCCTAGTAGATGTGGAGCACTGAGGGATGAATGCAGTCGCGAATGTAAGACGGTGTCGCATGAGGGTGGTTTGGCAAGGGCATTCATCATGTCATTTCATACTTGCATTTAATAAGAGTAGTTAGGGTTGTTTGCTTGTACTGCTTTATCATTACTGCTTGACTGAATTGATAACATGTTAACCTATGCTTTATTGTTCCACTGAGTTAGCTACTCACTCCCACGTTACGGGACGGTGTTGTACACACCAACCAGACTCTGTCACAGGTATAGATGGCGCGTCGATTCAGGAGGCGGAGCCTGATTACGATGAGGACCAGGACGAGTTCTCATACACGTAGTACTCTGACGGATTTGCTTAGGCCGACTGCATCGCGGGGATTTCAGGACTCATCTTTTAGTTGTATTTTGACTTTTTGACTCAGAAACAGTACATGTATATGGGTACTCAGTTAATGTTCATACTCTAGAGTTCGTGATGGTTTTGTTTCCTCACATACCTTATATATACAATTTTAGTCTTCCGCTTGCCTTTATACAATTGATCTGGAGTATGAATTACTATTTTGGTATAATCTCACTCATGTTTATTGCTCTAACACAGACAACATTTAACCATCATTATCTATGTTGCATAAGTGATGCGTTGGAACTCGGGAGTTGAGTTCATACTCGACCCTCGAATTTCAGGGCGCTACACTTTACCACGTCCAACGTCCAGAGACACTGGACGGCATGGATAGACAGGGACATCATGGTGGGTCCCACATGCACGTGGCCCACCTATTTAAACTACCTGATATTATGTTTTCCTTCCATCCGGGCCTCCTAATGGGTTGGATAGCGTAGATCCAACACATTCATCCGATGGGTCCCACATGAAATATATGATTCATGGTGGGCCACACTTACCCCTTCATCATCATTACCATTCAAAGAAAGAGAGAGAGAGAGAGAGAGAGAGAGAGAGAGAGAGAGAGAGAAGAAAGAGAGAGGGAGAGACGGTGATAGAGGGACCCCGCCACTATGGGCCCCTCATGGATACATCATATACATCAAAATGAGTCTCATCAACAAGTGGGTCCTCAAATCTTGAAATCAATGGTAGAAACTCAAAGATCACCTACCTCTAGGCCTTCTCCTTGCTCCCTTAGGCTCCTAAGCTCCTTGCCTTCTTCTTTGATAGAGGTTGATGGGGTTTTGATGGTGGGGATGAGGGATGAGAGGGTGGGCCACACTTGGCTTGGGAGAGAATGTTTGGATGTATGAAGTTTTGGGGTTGCTTGGGAGATTTGAGAAATGAGAGAGAGAAGGAAGTAATGGATTAAAGGGATGGGATGATGTAAGGAAGGGTATGGGTTTATTTGAAAATTTGTAAAAGAGGTATGATTGTGGTTGAAATTTTGTAAAGGGGAATGGTGAGGGGAGAGAGAGAGTTGACTTATGGGAAAGGAGGGATGGGTTATTTGTACCTAGGGCATGGTGTGTACTTGACTTGGATGATTGGTTGATTGATTGGACATATCGTAGAGATTCCCTTGAAATTTGTAACACGCGACGTTTCTTGGAAAGGAACGCGGACCCACAACTCCTGGCCTGGGTATCGGTTCTGTGCACGAGTAGCGGCCTTAGAACTGCGGCGACGGCGCTGTCGCTAGGTATAAGTTTCGGTTCGAGTCGACTTCGGTATGCAGGACTCGGCTTAGGATTGCGCGCAAACGTTGGATACGGGTCGAGGATTGCCAGAATTCGACCGGAAGGACCGCGGAAGCCTACGGAACGGTACGGACTAGGATATGGGTCTTACATTTACCCGGACTTGGGACCGGCAATGCAAGGAGTTACATTGGCGAAGTTAAAAAAGGGCTTAAGCTCCATTTGGTTTGAGATAAATTTACATTCATAAACACCAATATGATGACCAAATGGAGCCTAAGACTATAAATATATTCAAATGTATATTGTAAAATTCACACAGACTATAAATATCGATGAACTACAGAGTACTAAAAAAAAAAAAAAAAAAACAAGCCAAACATCATATAGAGTAACTAGAAAAATAGAAAAAAAAAGCATCATGTAAGCCCTAACCAAAACCCACTTAAGTCAAATTACTATATGTTCAATTATATAGTACTATATTTGTTCAAATTATTGGAATCTCATTGATTGCTTCCCCCATTGCACAAATGATCCCGGACCGACCTCTCCAAGTGTAGATGCAAATCCATCTTCTTTCCACAAAGGAGCATCAGGGTGTATAATCTCAGTCAGGATAACAACAAAAGCTCCCTCTACTACTGGCTCACAATGGACAACTGCATTTGGACTAACTTCGTGTACTTGACCACTAGCAACAACACCACGTAAGCCCCAACCAAGCAACTCGCATTTCGTACTGATATATATCGTATCTGGCTACATGTACACATATAAAATGGCATTGCTATTGTTAGCATTTATAATATAATTATAAGCTTATTACATTAGCGAAATTATAATTGATAGGTGATCATGATCTCAGGCACTTGAAAAAAATGATTTGCGGTTTAAGTGAAAATCAAGAGACACATTTATTTGAATAGCTAGCTATGTTTTCTGCACTCAACTAGAATTTTCGTGGTAAATGATGATTCAAAGGGAGATCTATATGAATCAGATTCTTCATCCTAATCTTAGTTGATCTATATGAATAAGAGGACTACCAAGTTAGATTATGATATGTGGTTAGACTTGGGATGATGTAGATGGGATTTAGTGATGGATTTGCTCCTAAGATTTACATGGGCTGCAACATAGGGAATGGTCTAAAATCGTGCTCTAAATACTTTAAAATTCACATGATTTGGCCACATGAGTATTAGAATGTCCAGATTTATGGGGAATCCATTAATCCCTAGATGAATCGATTCGATGGCATATATCACTATGGCCCACATTGATGATCAAAGTTTGTGGATGTGGTGCCCATGGTTGTAGCCATATTACCAGAAAAAAGGAGCTTCGCTAAGCCTACACACATCTGAATGGTCGCATAAAGGTACGGGATCGGATCATCCATCATAAGGGTCCCATTATGCTGACGTCCATAGTCAAAGAATCAGGTCAATCCAATAATGAAGTGAGCCACATATTATGAAGCAGATATATGGCTAAAAAATGAAGAATTTTTCTAAGCTATCCACCTGTTTCTAATAGTCCACCTTCCTGTCATGATGGCAGATGTTATAGCTTGTACATGGTATGTCCTGCACACACATGGGGCTTAGCAAACCTCAGAAAAACATCATCTAAAATAGTTAACCTGCAAAAAAATCCACAACTAGCGGGCCAACAAATACTTGGCAAACAAGTAGCAGGCCAACAAATACTTGTTCCAGTTGCATCCCCAATTGTTCTGTATTCCCAATTTCAATCGATGAACAAAAAAAGAATGTCAGTGAGGCTCAAGTATTTGATAAATTTTGGTAATAAACTTGAAAGTACAGATAATAAGGTTCTATAAGAAGAGAATTAGATGCTAAAAGAAATTACAAATCGAAACATAAAGGAAAAAAAAGAAATATTACACAAAATCATGAGAAGAGGTAAAATGACTTACATTGCCCACTAAGATATCATGGTTGGCTAGTTCCATTTCCTGGTCAAAACATAATATGTTATGGCAACAATGAAACAACTAGTGTCGTAATATGTTATGGCAACAAACATAATGCATAATGCAAATTCTTGCTTCATCATTTCAAAGGGTACACAAGAAGCAACTCAATAGTCCATGCAAGTGGATACAAAAAAATGGTAAAGATGGGAATAAAATTGACTATAACGCTAGAATCCAATACTAATTACATAATATTCTTCTTCATCAAAATAAGTTGACAGTAACCCTTCTCAAATTAGTAACCCAATATTTGTTGGGATAATCCAACAAGGCCAGTGTTGAGTGGCCATACATAATAGTGGAATGTTTTTTAATTGGTGTTCACACCTTCTTTGGGAAAGCCGCCCATCTTTGTTTTTTTGATTGGAGGCATACCTATTGCGATGCCTACTGTTTTGTCTGTGACAATGTCACTATAGAGTTGAGGCAATCCAACTAAAAGAAATAAAACAGTTGAGTTTAAAAATCAAAATTCATAACCGGAAGAATTTTTAATAAAGTTGCTAAGTTTTAGGAAGAGTACAAGAAGTCAAGAACTAAGTACAGTTGTTGGATACAAATTTTTTTTTTTAATGAGATATATTCATACATGCACTATATGTGAGCTTCCACATCGATGTCTTTCCTGTCAAGTCACTTTTGGAGAACATCCAGGGCATGAAAATGGATTTGTGACGTTGATAGAATGACGGAAGAGGATTAATGTAGCCTGACCCAATTAGTTAGGATAAGGCTTAGTTGATGATGGTGATGATGCACGACATGAAAAAGGTGGTTCTCACCTTGAGTAGCATTCATTGCAGTGGGCGAAACAATGACACAGGCTGGCTAAGAACTCTGGCAACACAATGGCAACTGAGACTATTTAGGTAGGAACTTCTTTGAAGCCCTTAGCTTGAGAAAACAAAATTTGAAGTTGTATTTAGAAATAGAGAAGTTGGAGCAATGGGGATTTCATGTCTCTCCTATAAGAGATCAATTCAATGAAACAGGAACATCAATATTATGGTAATTCATGAAACTATGACACCAAAGACTACAACTCCACTCATTTCTTGGATATGATGGCTATTAGGCAATTATCATGAATCTAAGATTTCTTTTTACCATGAAATCTATCGTAGAATTCATTTCCTGCATCATATGTGATATTACACTCCTCACCATTAAAAGATCTTAAATTATTAGGAATTGGATTTCAATGGATGAAAGTTAGGCCATGTTTGGATGTTTGATTGAATTCATTTACAGTTATTCAATTCAATAAAGAGTAGATGACTGAATTTCGGTTGCTGTAGTTTCAAATTCAAATTGAAACAACTAAATTAGAATTCCATGTTTCTAATCTAGGATAGTTTCAAGGATCTCAGATGCACTATGATAAGAAAATAAGTAGACTTCCTTCTAAGGTAAATTGCATGCAAAATATGGAGGAGGGACATTGCCAACAACAGTTCTAAAAGGTCTCATATCCTACCCAAGGTAGATAATGTATGATTTAGGATCTAGCATGCGTTTTGGCACCATTTACTAAATGGTCACAACCCTACAAGACCTTGATTCCTGCACTTTGGTGAGGATTCAAATAAAAGTATTCGGTAATGGTAACAGTAATAGCCACCATAACGGCTGACCATATGGATAATACAATAGGGGCCAGAACAGTAAATAAATAAATAAATAAATAAAAATTAAGAAAAAAAATATTTCCCCCATTATCAATCCATTACAAACCTGTTACAGCCATTACATGCTCATTACAAGCCTTTTTTTATTTTCAGATCAGGCATTACAGCCCTGTTATTGTGTAATGAGGTCCCACTGTTACTGTTACATAACCATTTTTTTATACCTAGCTTCAATTGAGGGATTTTCTAGAGAAATCCAGTTTATTCTATTTTTCTTTGATTCAATGCAATCAATTTTTATTACTTGGTAGCAAATGTTACGAACCTTAGCCATATTATTCACAAAAAATTCAGATTTTTCCAATTTCTAATCATGCAACACAGTAATTTTTTCCCTATTTTGATCATATGCAAGAAGTCATGAATGAGAAAGATGTTAGTGATGAAAGTGGAAGTAGGAAACGGAAGACAACAGAAAAATGCAAGTTAAAGCAATTGATCTCCTCTATTGTGATTTTCCATGTAATTCTTAGTGTTATATTTTTTGGTAAAGTATACAATCAGGCAATTGAAGCATATGCTAAATCTACTAGCCATGTAGAAAAGGAATGTGTTATACTAAGTAGATAATGTCAAATTAAAATACACCATTAACATGAATGGTTCAAAAAATGATAGACTGATCTTAGTCTCTTATAAAATATGGGGTGATGATTGACTTACCCAGATGTCTACCTTCTCACTTAGAATTTCTCTTCTGAACACCATCAATACAAAATTAGAGGGTTGGTTATCTTCTAAAATGAGATAATCTTCGTGACGTTTCCATCCACAGCATGGCTCAATAGACCAACAAAATGGTTTATTTTTTCCAAATGATTCAATAAACTGGATCACCACACCATCAATACAAAATTCATGGAATTCAAATCCTCCAAAAACTATACATTTCCTTAGGATTAGTACCTTATATCTACTCCCAACAGATAGAATCACATCTCATAACCCTTCCAAGAGCAATTAAGAGGAAGAAGATAACCACCACTACCAGAACCAAACAGGGTTCTTCTCAAATCATAAATCAACACAAATTAATAGAAAGAAGATCAACATAAAGAGAGGTTAAAGAGTAATGCTCAAGGATCAAAGGGCCTTACCTATGAGCAATAGATGGTGAATCAGAATGCATTGCAAATACTGCGTTGCATGCATCCCTGAAAATTAATAAGACCTGTTTTTCCTCAAAATACCATGCTCCTATGTTCTCCAGCAAATTAATACTGCTTCAACGAAGGACCTACATCACGTGCAAGATAAACTCAAGAGAAATTAATTTTGAACAAGAGCGAAGATGGCAGAAACTATCTAATTAATTTTAAAAAAGATAAACTTCTTGAATACCTCATTTGCCATAGGAGATGTCCGATCTTCTTTGTCAAATATAAATGCAAGAAGCAAGTGCTTAAAATCTACATATGCTTCCTTAATAATAATAATAATAATAATAATAATAATAATAATAATAATAATAATAAACAAAAACAAAAACAAAAGAAGTCTGCTTTTTTAAAGCATGGAGCTACAAATTGGGATCACCTAATGAGTGACTTGGATCTTGCACAAGTGGATCATCTATTCTAAGCTAGTGCCAAACTAGAAGGATGGAGTTCACTTAGCACTCTAACTAAAACACTCAAGAACAGGAACATCAAGTAAATTGCTTAGCCTTCTTCCCCCTATCCTTATTGACGTGCTGGAATGCAGCGTTTGGGCTATTGATTTCCACAACCGAGTAGTTGGGTTTCTCCATCGTAACGATAACTGGAGTCCCCTTTTGTGTTTCCTTCACCCACCAATCTGAAATATCCAAGTTTGGAGCCATTTTCCCCACCCAAACAAAACACAAATTCCCCAAAACACTGCAAAATCCACTACAATGTCTCAAAATCTTCAATACCTAGATCTCAAAATCAAGAAACAAACACAACCCATTTCAGCTCCAACCATCAAAAACAAGATCTCGCCACACCAACTTCCCAAACAGTAACCCAAACCAAAACAAAGCAACAAAACCTAGATTTCTATTCAATCTACAACCATAAAAAACAAGAACCCTACCACAACAACTAAAAAACCAACTACTCAAACACAATTCAAACAAAAAAAAAATAACCTAAAAAAAAACCCAGATTTGTATTCAATCCAATCTGCCCCTTCCCACACTGCTCTACAAAGCTAACAGCAGGAGAGAAGCAGCATTATGAGGAAAGGTATTTGTAGTTGTATAAAGCTCAAGACCATGTGGGCAATATTCAATAATACCAAAACTATAAAATAAAAATAAATAAATAAATAAACCCACCTTTTTGTAACTTCACTACATGTTATTTACCATGGATGAGTTGATTTCAAGGCCCCAAAATGGAAAGGGGACAGTTAGGAAATTACCATTACAGGGCTGTTTCATCAGTTCTAGGGATTCTTAGTTGAAGCATTTCTTCAAACATGTAGGAGGTCATGGACAATGGCGGATGCCCAATTTCTGGCCATTAAAAGAGGAAATTAGAGAGAAAGAGAGAGTACCTTTCACTTCGTGTGCTCTGATTTCTTCTATTCTCGTCAGCTATTAGAGGGAGATCGATCAATGGCTTCTTTCAGGGAGATCAAGGAGATCGAGAGATGAAGGGAGGGAAATCAGGGAGATCGAGAGATGGAGGGAGAGGTGTTGCGCAGCACGCCAACAATGCAGTGAGCCTAGATCCAATCTCAGGCCTCACCCACAAATGATAAACAGGAAGAAATATAAACTAGAAACAGATCAAAGCAATCCCAAAACAAACCACAAGACAAGATATATGTGGAAAAACCCCAATCTAGGGTAAAAAAAACTACAGATGCAAACTTCCACTATGAAGAACGAAGATTACAGGGCAATATACTAACCTCTCCCTTGGAAGTGCAGAGAAAATCCCTTGCCCACACCTTAGAAATATTTCTCAATATTCACCTAACCCTAGAATAGCCCTAGGGCCCCAATTTAGTTTTGGCAACTTCCCTTTCCGCATCCTAGTTGCGAAAGACTTGCGACCAATCCGCAAAACTCCTTTCCGCATCCTAGTTGCCAAAGGACTTGCGACACGAAATCCGCAAAACTCCTTTCCGCATCCCAGTTGCGAAAAGACTTGCGACACAAAATCTGCGAAATCCTTTCCGCATCCCAGTTGCGAAAGGACTTGCGACACGAAATCCGCGCATGTGGCTCCACTTCTCAACAATCTCCCACTTGGAGACACATCGCCATAAACCTTTGTCTTCTTCATTCGGAGTGCACCACCTCCCCGTCTTCAAGCCTGAAGACCAATCAAAGCTGAACAGAGCTTCAACTTCTCTCGTGTGACCGCCTTGGTCAACATATCAGCAGAATTCTCACTTGTATGAATCTTCTCCAGAGCAATCGATCCATCTTCCAGTAACGAACGTATGAAGTGATATCTGATGGCAATATATTGGTCCTTGAATGAAAGGCCGAATTCATGGCCAAGTGTACTGCACTCTGACTGTCACTGTACAGTTTGCAATCTGCTTGCTTCTTACCCAACTCTTCCATGAAACCTTGCATCCACACCATCTCCTTGCATGCTTCTGTAGCCGCAACATATTCTGCTTCTGTCGTATTGATAGATACTATCTTCTGTAACTGAGAGACCCAACTGACTGTAGCACTACCCAGAGTAAAGACATAACCTATAGTACTTCTCCTGCTATCAATATCTCCTACCAAGTATGAATCCACGTAGCCTTGTAGTTTGATTTCTGATCCACCATAGCACAGCCCTACATCCTTAGTACCTACCAAATATCTAAGGATCCACTTCACAGCTCCCAATGTTCCTTCCTGGGGTTATTCATGAACCTGCTAACAACTCCCACTGCTTGAGCAATGTCTGTCCTCATGCTCACCATAGCATACATGAGACTTCCAATAGCTGACGCGTATGGACTTTAGCAATGTAGTCCCGTTTCTCCTGCGTCTTTGCCCTTGCTCCTTAGATAGCTTGAAGTGGTTGGCTAATGGAGTGCTAACCGGCTTAGCACCTCTTATATTGAATCGGTCAAGTACCTTGGCTATGTACTCTGCCTGTGACAAAATAGTTTCTTGCATGTTTTCCCTGTCACACTTATCCTCATGCCTAGGATTTGTTTTGCAGCTCCTAAATCCTTCATGGCTAATTCTCTAGACAATTGTCTTTTGAGATCTGAGATGTCCTTCATGCTTGAACCGGGCACAAGCATATCATCAACGTATAGAAGAAGAATGATGTATGACGTATAAAACTTCTTCAAGTAACAACAGTGGTCTGCATGACATCTCCTAAAGCCGTTTCGCAATATGAAACTGTCGAACTTCTTGTACCACTGCCTCGGAACCTACTTCAGGCCATATAAACTCTTCTTCAGTCTGCACACCTCTTTTCCTGGTGCCTGTATCCTGTCGGCTGATGCATATATATCTCTTCTTCAAGGTCCCCATGAAGAAAGGTTGTCTTAACATCTAGCTGCTCTAGATGTAAGTCCTCTGTAGCCACTATACTCGAGACCATGCGAATCGTAGACATTTTCACCATAGGTGAAAATATTTCAGTGAAATCGATACCTGCCTTTTGTTGAAACCATTTCACAACCAGTCTAGCCTTGTACCATTTCGAACCATCGTGCTCCTCCTTCAATCTGTAAACCCACTTGTTATGAAAAACTTTCTTACCCTTAGGTAGAGTGACTAGCTCCCCTGTACGATTAGACTCAAGAGAGTCCATCTCCTCATCCATGGCCTGCTCCCACTTAACCCGTACGATCTGACTGTAATGCCTCTTCAAAACACTCTGGCTCACCATTATCTGTCAGCAGTAGATAATATAAGGAGGGTGAATATCGGACCGTGGGTCTCCTCTCCCGAGTAGACCTCCTCACAACCGGTGTATGTGGCTCTGCCTCATAATGCTCCTGTGCATGATCATCCTGTGACGTTGTCACACCCGTGTCTGGTAGCTCTTCCAACTTTACGAATTACTTTTCTTCGGCCTTATTTTCCTGCACACTGTCCTTATGCATCACTTTTTCATTGAAGACTACGTCCTTGCTTCTAATGATTTTTTTTCTGCATCCCAAAACCTGTAGCGAAAATCATGCTGCCGTAGCCTATAAACATGCACCTCTTGGACTTCATATCTAGCTTGTTTTGTGCTCTGCATCAATGTGAACATACGAAGTGCAACCGAACACTCTGAGATGTGCAAGGTTCACTTCTTTCCCAATCCACACTTCTTCTGGTAGCCCACCATCCAATGGTGCTGAGAGACTTCTATTGATGAGATATACGGCGGTATTCACAGCATCTGTCCAAAATGTCTTGGGCAACCCTGCATGTAACCTCATGCTCCTAGCGCGCTCAAGGATGGTCCTGTTAATGCGCTCAGCCACACCATTCTAATGTGGTGTACCTGGAATCATTTTTTGATGTTTGATTCCACTTGCTGTACAATACTCTTCAAACCTCTTGTTACAATACTCTCCCTCATTATCAGATCTGAGACATTTTACTGTTTTACCTGTCTTATTTTTTACCATAACTTTCTACTTCTTAAATACATCAAATACATCAGATTTATGCTTTAAGAATTAAATCCACAGTTTTCTACTAGCATCATCAATAAAGGAAACAAAATAACGTAAGCCACCAAGAGATGATACCTATGCTGGTCCCCACACATCAGTGTGTATAAGCTCCAACAGATGCGCTTTGGAGCGCGTCCCGTCTTCTTAAAACTTACCATCTTCGGCTTGCCATACACGCAGTCCTCGCAGAATTCCAAGTTAATAGACTTTAGCCTTGGTAGTTTCCCTTTTGACAATAGCACTTTCATCCTTTTTCTCACTCATATGTCCCAACCTCTGATGTCATAACTGCCCATTCACTCCAGTTGATGCGACTGCGAGTGAACTATACGATCCAGAAGTCATGTACAAAGTACCTTCTTTCTTGCCTCGAGATATCACCAAGGCACCTTTTGTGATCTTCCAGGAATCACTGGGGAATGTCATCACATAACCGGTATCGGCCAACTGCCCTACTGAGATCAGATTCCTTCTCAAACTCGGTACATGTCTGACATCCTTCAATTTTAACGTTGTTCCGTCTTTCTGAATTATATGAACGTCTCCCTTTCCAACAATATTGCACGGCTCTCATCACCCAGGTAGACTCTCCCGAAGTCACCTGATACATAGTTACGCAGAACTTCCTTACATGAAGTGACATGAAACGAAGCACCCGAGTCTATAACCCAAGACTCATTCATCGCATCAAGAGACAAGATCAACGCCTCTATGTCACTCTCCTCAGATAGATTCACTGAATCTTTCCATCTTGAGAGCTTCATTCTTGTTTCTTAAGCGCCCTGCAATCACGTTTCATGTGCCCCTTCTTGCCGCAATGCCAACACCCATCTTTGTCTTTCGGTCCATTAGACTTCTTCCTTGACTTAGAACGCCCGTGTTTTTTTTATCTCATTTGTTCAGCGATTTCCTCTTCCTTCAACGTTTAGAGCATTCCCTGAATCCTTTGAAACTCCTGATGCCTTTCTTCTAGATTCTTCGCTAAGAATTAGACCGGCCACATCATCAAATTTCAGCTTTATCGACCTTGAAGAATTGCTCACAGCAATCACCAAACCATCCCATCTGTCTGGCAAACTGGATAAGATCAATAACATTCTGACCTTGTCCTCAAAAACAATGCCAACGGATTCCAACTGGCTCGTGACTGTATTGAACTCGTTTAGATGTTCAGCCACGCTCCCACCATCTGACATCTTCATGTTGAATAGCTGTTTCATAAGATGAACCTTGTTGGATGCTGAGGGTTTTTCATACATGGTGGCTAGGGCTTCCATTAATTCTTTTGTCACTTTTACCTTGGATATATTGAAGGCGACGCTCTTAGACGAAGAGAGTTGGATCGTTCTGAAGCCTTCCTATCTAGTAAAAATCATTCATCATCTGTCATCTTTTCTGGTTTCTTCTCTTTTCCTCCTAGAGGAATATAGAGGTCCTTCTGATACAGATAATCCTCCATCTGCATCTTCCAGAAAGCAAAGTTTGAACCATCAAACTTCTCAATTCTATTTTTCTCATCTTCTGCCAACGCTCTCAATAGAACTAAACCAATAGATCTGATACCAGTTGTTGCGCAGCACACCAACAACGCAGTGAGCCTAGATCCAATGTAACATCCCAGATTTTTTTCAACCTGGAATTAGATGTCCTTAGGCAATGGGTCGATCCTAACACCTTATTAACTTGTCAGAACTCAATCCCAAAGTCTAAAATCACTTTTGAACCCATGTCCTTCACAAATCCCACCCTTCACCACCTTATTCTTTTAATTTTTCTAAGTACTTTCACCCTAGACACTATCTTAAACTAGTTAAGTATTATAACTTAGATCACTTTATATACAAACTACAAAGGCCCAGGTACCACCTCAGACAGAAATTACTCAGGACTACATCCTTTAGAAATTAGGCGAGAATTAGCTAGTGTTAAACTAGAGTACTGTGAAATTAGCACCAATCACTTTAAATACGATCTGCAAGATCCAAAACTTATAGAATCATTGACGTTACATTACCTTAAAATCTAGGATCAATCTCATTACCCGGCTGCTCTCCGGAGCATCTCGAAACTCCGTATCAGATCTGGACCGCACGTCGGAAGTAAGATTAACACGAAGTTAAAGAATTAGGACCGCCTTGCTGGGTTTGACAACCATCTTGGAAATCAAATCCAGATAGTGTCCCAGCGTTATTCGCTTGAGCTCGGAGCGGGGAGTGTGAGAAATGTGAAATTAATTCAAAATAAAATATAAATTTATGAAATCTGGCATGTGACCCTTGCGGGTCAGTATTAAGCAACCAGACCATCAGAATCAGGCCAAATTACACCCTCGGATCAGGGATATTTCCCCAAACATATTCATGTACTCGGAATCTCCGATCGAGATCCGCTAACCGTTGAACTGAAACTGGTCTGCCATTTGTGATCTTGGAATCCAGCTAGAATGGAAACTTAACTCCACCTGGATCCAAGGTTGGTGAGCTTAAGTCCGACCTTTGGCTCAAGGGGGGCCACCAGAAGTCCTCTGTTAAGCTGAAACTAGCCCACTTTGATTATAACCTAAGTATACCTTGACCTTAAGTCTGTTTTGGTGTGATTTTAGGCTATATAAGGACCTTTAAATCCTCTCTCATTCAGCCATACAATTTGAGAAAAAACCTAGGAGAGAAGAGAGAAAAGAGAGAAAGTTAGAGAGTTGTGGGAGGATTCTTCCTACCCTCTTTCCCTGCTGCTATACGTGTTCAAACACCTCGTTCTAATCGTTTTTCCGGCGATTCCGGCATCATTTCTAGGTAAGAAACCCTAACCCTAAACTGATTTGGGATTTTGATAGTTGTAGGTTATGAAATAACTAACCTATTTCGTTCTATAGGTGGCCAAACTGCCGTATACGAAGGTTTAGCAAACCTATTGAATTCGTTACGATTCTACGACAAAAGGTGCGGACTTTAGGTGTATAGGTTATGGTTTTCAACGCTTTGAATGTCAGATAATGATAGATTCATGATTTGCATGCAATTGCACATGTACAAAGTGCTGTTTATTTTCTGTTTCGATTAAATACGAAGAATATGGAATTTTGTGTATTCTAGGTATTTGTAGAAAGTACCGTGTACGTATAAATTTTGGAAATGTGTTTGCCATGATTATATGTTGTATGAACATATTATATGTGTGTATAACACTTACTTGGCGAGAGGGTTTGCCCTAATACATGTTTTTACTAATATACACTATGTATGTTAAAACAGTGTATTCTAAGTGTTTGTTGAAATGACTAAATAAATATGAATTTATGATTTATGCCTGTCATATGTATTGAATGTAAGAGCATGATTGTTGTGTATGAGACAACTCCTTGATATGAGGATTTGTCCTATTCTATGTTGAAATCAACATACGTCATGTATGTTGGAGTGGTGTAGTTTAAGTGTTTGATAAAATGCCTGTGCGAGAAATTGTGTGACGAACTAAATTTAATAGTGGTGTTGAGATAGGATTCTCAGATACCTTAAAGATGTATATGATTTCCTCCATGTTGTTTGTTTAATTTAACTGCTTACTTATGAAATATATGTGTTTGTATTTCCTGTTTATATTGTGCTTTACAATATGCTTTATAACATGCTTGAATTACTTTGTTTATTCTGCTTTACTCTACATGCTTCTGAATAAGGATTGATTGTGTTTGGGGCTATCATTATAGTCTAGGCAATCGAAAATGGAAATGAATGCGTGGTTGAGATTCATTTGCCACGTGAGATGTGTTCGACGAACCCGAGTCGTACTTCGGTTGGCGATAGTGGTTGGCCACACAAAGTGCTTATGCGCTTCATATCGTTCAACTTGTTGTGCGCTCGAGCTAGCCGAGCTCGTCAAGCAACCTGATCTCTCTTATGTATGTTCACCATGTTTGGACGCCTCTGCTTGAACCTAGGGTACCAAACTTACCAGTGAAATCCCTCTAACCATGGTACCTCGATCCGTTAAGACTCATGAGCGGGGTATGGTGGTATGGGACACCGTGGTCGAGCTGTCGGCTTACGCTGGGGCCACGTGCCTCCCCGTAGTGTCCATTGAGCAACCAGACTCGTGAGCTGATTATGGTGGTATGGGACACTATATTCGAGCTGTCGGCCTACACTGATTGGTGACGAGCCCTTTGTAGTGACCTCGAGCATACTCTGAATTTGCGGTGAGGCGACGAGTTTTGCTGGTATATAGAGTATGAACTAGGCCTGTATCAATTTAGTAATGAACCGTTAAAAATGTGATGGGGGGAGTGGTGTAACGATTATGTGTAACAGCCCTGGCAGCCTTTGCAGCGCCCTAGAACCACACTATCGTATGAGATTATCTAGGTTTGACGACCCTAGAATGGATCATGTTTGGGAATGATACGAGGGAGGTACCTTAGTTTCCCAATCCTGTTGTTTGAAATGGACTAAACAAATCGGTCGGTAATCATGCTCATCATCGCACTGCAAGTGCCTGGAAGATATGGAGCACTAAGGAATGCAAGCATACCGCGAACGTAAGATGGTGTCGCATGAGGGAGTATGTCGGTGAGGGCATGCATCATGACTACAGTCATACTTGGGTTAATAAGAGTAGTTAGGAGTGTTTGATTGTACTACTTTATCATTACTACTTGACTGAATTGATAACATGTTAACCTATGCTTTATTGTTCTACTGAGTTGATCACTCACTCCCACGTTACGGGACGTGTTGTACACACCAACCAGACTTGTTTAAGTTTCAGATGATGGCGATGCTGCGAAGCGGAGCTGGACTTTTATGAGGATGAGGAGGATTCCTCCTTTATACAGTTTCAGGCGGGTTCTTGTGAGCCGTGTCCTAATCGACGGGGCTTTCTGAGATATTGACTAGAGGACCTTACACATTTGGTATATTTTAGAATTGTACTTGTAATTATTTAACCTGGTAACGTTATCACACTCTGGAGACTCACCACAGTTTATATATTTTATTTATCTATCACAGACTTCCGCTTGCTAACTCACTTGTCTCTGGAGTATGATATGCTATTTTGGCTTAATCTCACTCATGTTCTCTACACTAATACAGACAATATTCAATCATCATTCATTTTGTTGCATAAGTGATGCGTTGGAACTCGGGAGTTGAGTTTATGCTCGACCCCCGATTTTCAGGGCGTTACATCCAATCTCAGGCCTCACCCACAAACGATAAACAGGAAGAAATATAAACTCGAAACAGATCAAAGCAATCCCAAAACAAACTACAAGACAAGATATACGTGAAAAACCCCAATCTAGGGTTAAAAAAACCACTGATGCAAACTTCCACTATGAAGAACGAAGATTACAAGGCAATATACTAACCTCTCCTTGGAAGTACAGAGAAAATCCCTTGCCCACACCTTAGAAATATTTCTCAATATTCACCTTAACCCTAGAATAACCCTAAGGACCCCAATTTATAGTTTTGGCAACTCCTTTCCGCATCCCTGTTGCGAAAGGACTTGCGACACGAAATCCGTGAAACTCCTTTCGCATCCCAGTTGCGAAAGGACTTGCGACAGGAAATCCACACATGTGGCTCCACTTCTCAACAAGAGGAAGGGAGAGTGATCGAGGAAGGCAAAGGGACAAGAGAGATGGGAGAAAGAGATCAGGGAAGGGAGAGGGCAACGAGAAGTGCGTCGGACGAGAGAGAGAGAGAGAGAGAGAGAGAGAGAGAGAGAGAGGAGGGAGTGTGTGCCCGCAATAAGAGAGGGAAATGAAAATTTCCCTCCGGGTTTTCTGTTTTAATCGCATCCTTTCACCGGCAGCCACGTTTCAAAAGCAGGGGCGTTTTGGACAACTGCTGGTGATTTCCATGATCACAGTTTTTTCTTGTAGTGAAGGATGTGTGAGATTGAGATTGAGAGAGATAGAGAAGAGGGGCGGGAGATTGAGAGAGAGAGAAAGAGAGAGAGGGTCGAACGTGAGAGGGAATAGGGTGTGAGTGGAGGGAAATGGATGTTTCGTGAGAGGGGTTAAAAGAAAAAGGCAGCGCAGTTTTTCGCATTTTTGCTTGTTATGGTCCTGCTACGGTTTTTAACCGTAGCTAAAATCTAATATGACCGTAGCCATTGTACAATCCGTAACGGGCCCTCCACGGCTCACATTTGATTGGATCTGGACGGACGGCCTTGTCAAGGGCTTTGTGGGGTCCATCTTGATGCAATCGATATATCCACTCCGTCCATTAATTTAGTAATTTTTTTACAAGGGATGACCCCAACATTTAGGCAAATCAAAGGTCCAATTGAACCATACCATCGATCAACGGATTAATCTCCACTCTTTCCTACTGTGTGGTCCACTTGACCTTTCGATTTATTTCCTTTTTTGGGTTCCTGCCCTAAAATACTCTTAAAAAATGGATAAACGTATTAGATGGAGTACACACATTTTAATAGGCCCAGTAGAGTCCCTTATGAGGTATCCAAGGTTGTATGTACGTCTGGCGGAGTTAGTTTTTGGCTACGGTTTAGACAGTTTTAGCTACGGTTTTAAGTCATAGCAAATGAGCTATGGTTTATAGTCATAGCCAAAAGCTAGAATAGTCCGTAGCTTTTGATCATTTTTTTGGTAGTGACGATCAATCTTTATTAATGTATTGGGCTTGTTACAATCGCAGTGCTTTACAATCTAATTGAAGAAAGAGATAGGATAAATTCCCGATGTGCCTATCGGAACAGATGATCGAGGCAGATGGTTAGTAGGATATGACTGGGGTATGAACAACTTAATCAGAACTCAAATGGACAACAAGATTTGGGAACTTAAGGTTGCAGATATTTATCCACTCTTAAGATAAACGTACTGTAGTAGGAGCTTTTGGACAGTAGTTAACTACACTAGGAAATAAAAATAGGTATGAATGAATGTAAAGTAAACATGTAGATAGATGTGTTTAGCATGGGGCAGAGCTCTTCTTCAAGTGTTCCTTTTACAGCTTTCTCAGGGCGATGAAAGCGTCTTATTGGGCTTATAGGTTCTTGCGGGATTTCAAGACATGTAATCTATTCCACATGGCATCTTCCTATTGGTCCATGTAAGGCGCCGAAATTAAGTGTAAACACCTACAGTTAAATTCTAATTGCAATGGCTACAACCATATATACAAAAACATTTAAGGATTTTCATGGTGCATGTACACATTCCTATCCTACACCATTCACTAATAACTCATTTATACGAGTCTAATACCTATGAAAATTTAACCGTAGCTTATGAGATCTAACTTACACATTCCCAATTTTCTATCAAAGTCTCAATATTAACCGCTCACCTGGATCTTTATTATATCCGCTAAATGACCTGCCCAAACACCATACGAAGACCACCAACATAATCCTTTTATGACCCCCAACAAATCTAATGGATAAATTCATACAACAAATAATCATGTCAAATACATTTCCAAAATTTATACATATACGGTACTTTCTACAAATACCTAGAGTATGTGAAATTCCATATTCTTCATCTCTAATCGAAACGGAAAACAGACAGCACTTTGTACATGTGCAATTGCATGCAGATCATGAATCTATCATTATCTGACATTGAAAGCGTTGAAAACTGTAACCTATACACCTAAAGTCGTCACCTTTATCGTAGTAGAATCGTAACGAATACGATAGGTTTGCCAAGCTTCCGTATTCGGCAGTTTGGTAGCCTATAGAATGAAATAGGTTAGCTATTTCATAACCTACAACCTTTACAACTCCAAAACAGATTAGGGTTAGGGTTTCTTACCTAGAAACGAAGTCGGATTCGCCAGGAAAGCGACAAGACTTGAGTGATGAAGCTTGTAGAATGGCAGGGAAAAGTAGTAGGGTATTTCTCCCACTTCTCACACACTTCTCTCTCTTTTCTCTCTTCTCTCTGTAGGGTTTCTCTCAAATTTGTATGGCTATGAGACAGAGAGAGTTCTAAGGTCCTTATATAGCCTAAAAACACTCCAAAATAGACTTAAGGTCTAGGTATACTTAGGTTATAACCAAAGCGAGCTAGTTTCAGCCCAACAGAGGAATTCTGGCGGGCCTCCTTGAGCCAAAGGTCGGACTTAAGCTCACCAACCTTGGATCTAGGTGGAGTTATGTTTTCATTCCAGTAGGGTTTCCAGATCACGCATGGCGGACCAGTTTCAGTTCAACGGTCAGCGGATCTCGATCTGAAATTCCAAGTACATGGATATGTTTATTAAATTTTTTCTGATCCGAGGGTGTATTTGGGTCAGATTCTGACGTGCCAGATTACTATTTAAGATATTTTATTTGTAAAGAAAATTAAGTATTTTCACACTCCTCGCTCCGGACTCAAGCGAACAGGCGTGGGACACTGTCTGGATTTAATTTCTGAGATGGTTGTTAAGCCCAGCAAGGCGGTCCTAAGTCCTTAACTTCGTATTATTCGGACTCCCGATGTGCGGTCTAGACCTGATACGGAGTTTCAATGTGTTCCCGAGAGCAGTCGGGTAATGAGTTTGATCCTAGACTTTAGGGTAACCTAGCGTCAACGATTCTATAAGTTTTGGGTCTTGCAAATCGTATTTAAAGTGATTCAAACGAATTTCATGGCTAATCTAGTTCAGCACTTAGTTAACTTTGTCAAATTTCTAAAGGATTTAATCCTAAGTGATTTCGGGTCGAGGTGGTACTCGGGTCTTTGCAGGGAAATTTACAAGTCTTTACATCAGCCAAGGTCGATCGGCTCCTTTACGGAGCTCAGCAGATTATTCCTTACCTAGTTCATCTCTGGTAAGAAGAGTTAGAAGCCGACTACTTTTCTGTTCACCCTTAAGCAGGGGAACAAGGAGTCATTGAAGGACTTCATCGCCCGCTTCAATGAAGAGGCATTGTTAGTGGACGACTACAACGACAAGATGACACTTTCTACCATATTCAGCGGACTCAGGGAGGGGAAGTTCGTCTTCTCAATTGAGAAGAATCAGTCGACTACTTTGGCCAAACTCATCAGCAGAGCTCAGAAATACACCAATGCCGAGGAGTTCTCCAACTCCCGTAAGAATGTCCAAGTTGTCGAGAAGCCGTCCAAGGAGAAGAGACTAAGGAATGAACAGTTTCAGTCATCCAGCAAGAAGCCAGATGATCGAGCCTCTCGCGATCGCCGACCGAGGAGGAGGCCTGAGAGCAAGTTCCACTCCTACACCCCCCTCAACACATCTCCGGAACAGATCCTGTTAGACATCAGGGATCAGAAACTCCTGTAGTGTCCAGTTTGCATGAAGGCCAACGCAGGACAGCGAGACAAGCGCAAGTACTGCCATTTCCATCGTGACCACGGTCAAAATACGAGTGACTGTGTGGATCTCAAGGATGAGAACGAGACCCTTATCCGTAAGGGTCATCTGCGACGATACGCCAAGGAAGAAAAGTCGGCTCGGAGAGAAGAATAGGCAAGCAAGACTGCGAAAGAGCCTGCCGAGATCCGCAACCATCTATGGCGGTTCATGGAGGTGGTGGAGGGTGAGTCGAATAGGGCTCGCAAAGCCTACTCTCGAGCTCAGACCCCGAGCATTATGTCCACCTGACCGAAAGGCCGAGGAAAGAACTCCGAGTGAGCCCCTGCAGTTTGACCTTCACAAAAGATGATGCGCGCGAAAATTCAGCATCCACATGACGATGCCCTGGTAGTCGTTATAACTATAGCTAACCACAATGTTTACGGCATCCTAATCGATACCGAAAGCTCGGCCGACATCATCTACTCCAAGGCGTTTGAGAGAATGGGGATCGACAGGTCACACCTCCGACCTGTGAAGACCCCCTGGATGACTTTGCCAGAGATAAGGTGAGTTCCGAGGGAGCCATCTCCCTCCCCATGACAGCAAGGGAAGGGTAGCATCAAGTCACACTTCTGATCGACTTCCTCGTTGTGAACGTACCGTCAGTGAACAATGTTATATTGGGCCGACCTTCCCTTAATGCAACGAGGGCGGTCGTGTCCACTTATCACCTCATGATGAAGTTCTCCACCGAGGGAGGAGTCGGATATCTCCGAGGAGATCAGCGCGAAGACCAGAGATGTTACTTAGTGGCGGTGAGAAAGGGTTTGGTAAAGCAGGCCCTCACCGTCAACGTCCTCGACTCCATAGCTCCTACAAAAGATTCCTCCACGGAGGACTAGTGACCGTCCCACTCAAAGAAGTCGACCCAAGTAAAACGGTTCTGCTCGAATCATCACTGAATTCCGAGCAGCGGTCTCAGATGCTGGCTTTCTTACAACAGCACAAGGACATCTTCGCATGGTCGCACGAAGACATGTCGGGCTTCTCTCCCAAGGTTATGGTCCACAGGCTGAATGTGGACCTAGATCATGGACCGATGAAGCAGAAGAGGAGGGTGTTCAACCCCAGAAGGTACTCGGCCATAGCAGATGAAGTGTCGAAGCTCCTCAGTGTCGGATTCATCGAGGAAGTGCATTATCCAGACTGGATTGCAAACGTGGTCTTTATGAAGAAAGCTAATGGGAAGTGGCAGGTCTGTGTAGACTACTCAGACCTAAACAAGGGCTGTCCCAAGGACAGCCTCCCCCTGCCTCGAATCAATCAGCTAGTGGATAGCACAGCCGGACACGAACTGTTATCCTTCTTGGACGCTTACTCCAGGTACAATCAGATCACAATGCATCCTCCAGACAGGCAGAAGATGACCTTCGTCACAGATAAAGGTCTCTACTATTACCAGGTCATGCCGTTTGGCCTGAAGAATGCCAAGGCAACATATTAGAGGCTTGTGAACTACATGTTTGCCAAGAAAATCAATCGGACCATGGAGGTTTATGTTGACGACATGCTGGTGAAGAGCGTCTAGGCGTCCAACCACATCGTGGACCTCGACGAAACTTTCTCGATTCTTTGGGAGTACCGTATGAAGTTGAACCCCGCCGAGTGCGCCTTCGGAGTTGGCTTCAGCAAATCGTTCAGGTTTCAAGTAAGCTAAAGGGGCATCGAAGCAAATCCCAAGAAGATCAAGGCGCTGCTTGACATGAGCTCACCTCGGGCCACAAAGGAAATCCAATGCCTCACAAGTCGAGTGGCGGTACTTGGTCGATTCATATCCCGAGCCACGGATAAGTGTCTCCCCTTCTTCCAACAGTTGAAGGTTCATAAGAAGTCCGAGTGGACCCCAGAGTGTGAACAGGTGTTCCAATAGCTAAAAAAGTATCTGGGCTCACCACCCCTGTTTCTAAGTCGGAAGAGGGTGAGTCATTGTTCCTATATCTAGCGATCTCAGCTTCGGCCGTCAGTTCTGCACTCATCAGAGAGGTCAGGGGTAGGCAGCACCTCGTCTATTATGTGAGTAAAGCAATGGTACCCGCCGAGACCGAGTACCCAAGTATGGAGAAGCTGGCACTCAGCTTAGTCTTCTCGGCTCAAAGGTTAGGTCCGTACTTCCTGGCGCATACTATTGTTGTCCTAATTGACTCCCCCCTCAGGAAAGTCCTTCAAAAGCTCGAGGTGTCAAGTCGACTGACCAAGTGAGTGATAGAACTCGGGGAGTTCGACATCCAATATCGTCCTAGAACTGCAATCAAGGGCTAGTCTGTTGCCGATTTCATAACAGAGTTCACTACTCTGAATGTAGAGGCAACAGACGCGGGCATGAAGGCAGTTCCCATGGTCCCGCTAGCTCTCCCGCTTTTCCAAGGCGTAGAATCAGACGAAGAGCATAGATGGATTCTTTATGTGGATGGGTCGTCCAATTCCAAATGCATTGGAGCAGGGATTGTCCTGGTCGCGCCCGCTTCAACCTCCATCCAATATGCTATCAGGCTCAGCTTCAAAGCCTTCAATAATGAAGCAGAGTACAAGGCCTCACTAGCTAGACTCAGATTGTCAGCTAGTCTGGGGGTTTAGTCTCTCGAGGTACGATTCGATTCTCAACTCGTTGTGAACCACATCTCCACCGAGTACGAGGCCATGGAGACTAGAATGGTGGCTTATCTTGCAGAGGCCCGAAAGTTGATAGAGAAGTTCTGGAGCTACATCATCAATAAGATTCTGAGGACAGAGAACTCTTGGACCGACACCCTTGCAAAGCTAGCTTCGGCCGTGGAAGGAAAGATTCCCAGGATCATTCCCGTGGAATTATTAGATGGTCTGAGCACCGACCGGGCTAATCAAGAATGGTCAATCTAGTGGAGACCACTCCAAGTTGGATGGACCCGATCTACAACTACCTCACATCAAGTGAGGTCCCCCAAGACAGACTAGAGGCCCGACGTCTGAAGGTCAGAGTTGCACAATACGTAGTCTTGGACGGGATCCTATACAAGAAGGGGCATTCACAGCCCTACCTCAGGTGCCTCCGACCCGACGAAGCAGACTACGTGATCCGAGAGACTCATGAAGAAATCTACAGAAATCACTCTGGTGGTCGTGCCTTAGCTCTGAAGATACTCCGTCAGGGGTACTTCTGGTCGACCCTTTGAGAAGACTCCAAGAACTTGAAAAGGCTGAGCTAAATGTCCTAAAGGGGGGGGTGAATAGGACTATGCCAAATAAAAATTAAGAAGCGGAATATAAACAACAAATAGCCAAATAAAATGCAAATAACAAAAGGAAATAACAACCTCAAAAATTAAGTATTGAGAGGTTGATACAAACTTGGTTCTAAGGACAACCTAACACCAAAAACCAATGGTTTATGGCAGGACAACCTCACTAGAACAAGGGTGAGTATCAAAAACTCAAACTCAAGAGGATATGAAAGAAATAGAAACTAATCTATTACAACATTCACATCCACAAATACATCCCCAATCTTAAACCATAAAAGATAAAGAAATAAATCACACATCCACCAAACACAGAGAATTATAGTGGTTCGCTTGTGCGTACACCAACTGTTAAATAACAGCCACACAACTACTCTGCTCCTAATATCCACTCCCTCGGGATATTAGCGTTCACTAATCAAAATAGGTTTTCCAAGGTTCACCTAAAACCTCACAATTGTATCATTAGATGGGCTTACACAATTCAAAACCCCTCTCTCTAAGATTTCTGGATCACCTCAGACAAAACCATAAATAAATTGAATTAAAGAAAAAGCAAAAACTTATTTGTATGACGATTCTGAAGCGGCCCGGTAGAACTAGCTTGATGACGACGTAGATGTTCAACGTTCAATCTCACAAGTGTATAGGGTTCTAAGTCTACACATGATTTTTAATTAATTAGCAATGGCTCATTATTGATTTTGATCCCAAGGAAGGGTAAATCAAATATCCCTTTTCAAAATGAGAATGGAAGAAGAATCAAAATAGAAAACAAGAGCTACTTTAAAGAATCTTAAATATGCACAAAATAGCTTAGAATGTACTCAAAATTATCTCAAAGCGATTGCTTTAAAATGATAAGAATTGAATTGAAAATTCTAAAATTCAAGCACTATTTATAGGTGGAAAATCAGTTCGCATGACTGGCCTTTGGTTAGCTACGACTGGCCTTATCCAAACAGATTTTTAAAAATTCTAGCGCGATAAGATTTTTCAGTAGCACAACTGGCCTTTTGGGTCCCACGACTAGTCGAGTGGCCTGCTCACTAGTCGTGAACACCACACGACTGGTCATGTGAGTCCAGATTACTCGCTAGAAAATGAGTCGAGCATTGCATGACTGGTCGAGAACTATTCACACGACTGGTCGAGCAGTTTCCAGGACTGGTCGTAGACCAACAAAAAATTTTCAAAAATTCATAACAAATCCTGGATTAGAGAGGAAATACTAGGACTGGTCGAGCCAGTGCTAGGGCTAGTCGAAAGAACAAAATTTTACACTTATAAAATGACCAAAATGACTGACCGAAAGTATGAAATGATCTAATCATGATCTAAGGTTAATCTAGGTCAATCATACCTTACTTGTGAGATAAAACATATGAACATTTAATCTATCGATCACTTCAGTAGCTATAATTCTTGCGACCTTCAAAGCTTGAACTCGACATACCGAACATAATCTTCAACTCGGTGTTGAGTTCTTGGACTTTTCTGGTTCCATATCTTGAACCGTAATGTTCTTGAAAACTCTGTTTTCACTCAATATATGAAAGTTTCACTTTCTTCCAGTTTGAAGATCTCGGTAAGTTCGTCATAGATATCGGCAAGATAGATTGAGCATGAACAGAACGAACGTCGAAGATTCAATGTAAACAGACGCACAAGCTTGAATACATATCAAGATATAAATGAATTAGTTTGTCACACCAAAATTTGACAATACTTAGGGTTTATCAACATAGCACTTTCAATCTCCCCCTTTGTCAAATTTGTGACAAAACCAAAATTACAATATGCAATAGATATTCAAACAACACATTGCACAAACATGTTGCACTAACATGCACACACATGTATGATATGATTCATAATATCATGCACAATAATCAACTCTCCCCCTTAATCCACTACTCTCTTCAAATATATATATATATATATATATATATATATATATATATATATATATATATATATATATATATATATATGTATGTATGTATGTATGTATGTATTAGCCACATTTCATCATATTTCATCATATCATATCCTCATTCACATATCATTCATTAATATCTCCCCTTTTTGGCACAACATGACAAGGAAGTGAATAAGGATAAATGAAGAGAATAAGAGCATGAGCATGTAGATAATAATAACTACTCATCCAAATCAAATAAACAAAGTATCTGAACTGAATAATTAAGAGTTTAAACAAAATTATCCAATCAGTCATAGGGAAAAGAGTGGAAAAGAGTTAGAATAAAGTTTACAGATACCATCAAATCAAAACAAAACTAATCAGATCCTGAAGAGGGAGCAGGAATAGATGGATCGATTTGATGTAAACCCTTATTAATGCGCCTCATATGTTTGCACATATAAGCAAATTGAGAATCCTGGGTTACATAAATCTAAGCCACCTGGTCCTCAAGATTATGCAACCTCTTATCGAAATCAGAAGGCTGATAATCAGGGTCAGCCTCAGAATCTGATTTAAGTTCATCAAATAAATCATTTATATTAACGTCTTCTTGAGGTAAAGCGTCAGCTTCTTCATCTCCTCCAGCATTCCCATCAACTTGACCAGGTGCCAAGTCCAGGTTCATCTTGTTGATATTAGAATTGTTAAATGGACGGAGATTAATAGAACCTTCTCCAACAGGCATAGCTATCAAAGCATGATTAGCTAAGGCTGTCATAAGATAAGTGAATGGAATATCGCTATGACCAGGATGGAGACGAAACTGAATGATATGATGATAGATAAGAGAAGGAAGACAGATATGGATGTCAGATACAACTAAATGCATAATGTGAGCTATAAAAAGTCAGCTCAGTCTTGTTACCTGAGCGAGAATAGACATTCGAAATAAAAATCTGATGCAAGACCCTGTATCTGGGCAACATATATTGGAACCGAGCGCAGTATCGCTGTTCCATTCCACATTCATGTTACAAAGTACTCTCATAATCAATTGCTTGGCATTTTCAAAAGGTCTAGCTTGCAAAGTGGATATGGGTACCGTCACATAATAGGTATATTCATAATTACTTAAATTAAATTACGATCCACTGCAATTGGACCTTCTTAGTTAACACAGTAAATGTCAAATCTTCTAGAGAGAACTCAGTAAGGCAAGAGTACATAGCCTGCGTAATGGATCGGTATATGCGGACCGCCCCAAGATAGGATGTTTCCAATCCTATAGCTTTGAAAGAGAGGGACAATGTTGAAGCGCTCAAGATGATCAACAATGACAACATGCTACAACTATCACATTTCTAATACGAAAATCCCGTACATACTTGGCATCCTCTTCGGGAGGCCGAAGGTGATGTATGGTAATGGGTACAGAACAGGATGAAGAGGGACCACGAGTAGTTCTCTTCCTATTTTTACATTCCATTGCAACAAGAATATAAAGAAACTAAGGATTGCAAAAAGAAATGAAAGGATTCCAAGAAAATCAGATTTTAAGGAAAAAAAAACCTTTCAAACTACCAAAAATCTTGAAAGAAGAAGAAGAAAAATCAAGATTAAAAATGATCAAAGAAATTAAATCCACAAGGAAATCAAAAATGAAGCACTAAACAGAGAGTAATCGAGAGATGGGTTCAACCGGTCGTGGTTGGGCTTGATGAAGAAGAAGAAAGAAATGGAAAAAGTGACATTTTCTCCAAATAAAAACCCATTTCATGAGTTTCATGACTATCGTGTACATACTCGACCGGTTGTGCCACGACTGGTCGAGTGTGTACTCGACTGGTCGTGTAACACTAAAAATGTACAAATTTTGCATATATTTAAATTTTTAAAAAATGTAAAATAATATATACATACATTATGATACAAATGAGCACAAATCATCAGTTCGTATTGCACATACCAAGATCAAATTTCAATTTCTCAAATCGATTTTTGTCGAGTTGTTTGTGAATATGTCAACTAGTTGATTCTCGGTTTGAATATATTCTAATGAAATTATCTTTTCTCTCCCAATTCATGAATATAATGATACCTAATGTCAATGTGCTTAGTTCGTGAATGTTAAATAAGATTTTGGAAATATTAATTGCGCTTGAGTTATCACAATATAACATCATAGATTCTTGCACAATTCCGTAATCGTTTAGCATTCTCTTCATCCATACTAGCTGAGTGCATGCATTACCTATAGTAATATATTCAGCCTCAGCAGTGGAGAGCGATATGGAACTTTGTTTCTTACTTAGCCAGGAAACTAGACAGTTCCCAACATAGAAACAACCACCGTTGGTTGATTTACGATCATCAATGTTACCAGCCC
>JAJHSJ010001075.1:0-48181 GCA_021015155.1 Magnolia officinalis | reverse complement strand
TATCATGATAATCATGATCATTATGATAGTAATGATAAATCTATGAATTGATAAATAAATACTAATACTTAATATCTAATGGTTGAAATTCGTTTACAATAGCAATACTAGCATATATAACCCGCTAATAGTTGACCCGATTAATAATCGCAATAACTATAGTAGAACCCAATTATAAAAATAACTCAAATGATTCACTTTGTGAGTCGATTATCCCTTATCTTTTCTAAGAATCATGTAACGCTTGTTCGTTTGCCTAGGCGAGTTTACCGGTGCGACTAGGTGTGTCACGCCCCAAACTCGGGAAAACGGGTTCACAAAATTCTCAATTGCCGAATCTGGCACGACAGCCTCCGTAGTGCCCCATTCTCGGATCCCGGCACTCACATGCCAGATTCCAATCTTGGGATCCTACAAGGAGGATTTTCAGTATGATTTTTCTTTTGTAATGGAGCATAACCACAAGCATAACCAAGTCACAAAACAACATCACCACATATCTACTATATCCAAAACTTTAAGTACAATGCGGAAAGGGAAATACAAAGTAATCAAAAACTTCAAAATAATCCGACACGCGCTCCTGCCTCAGCGCTACTGTGATCCAACGATACCTGCATGCAACAGTCGTGCATAAGCTTACAAAAGCTTAGAGAGTGGTGTAAGAGTGTGCGCAAGGCAAGCGTCAAGTGTACAATATCAGAGTAATGCAAAAATATGCGGTAAGTCCATGAATGCTATCAGCTGTACCAAAGCTATATGATGCAAGGCATGAATGCTATCGGTCATACCAAAGCCATGCGATGCGAGGCCTATGTAGCAAAATGTCATATCCGAGATGCAAAGCAAGCATGTCAGTCCTCATCGAGTACACATATCAGTACAATTCCTCTCTGGATATCACCGGGGTTTAATACACTTCACACTGACTGCCTCCTCCCTAGCTGCACAGCCAAGCAAGTGGAAGAGACCACACTATTCGCTTGACCAGTAGTCTGTCAATACCTACCCGGCTCGTCGATAACGGACTCATTTACGAGCTGGTCAAACTCAACCTAGCTTATAGCCCCCTCACTCGGGAGGATAAGGCCACACCCCCTTCCAACCGACCACGACACAGTGGGAGACACGGCCTATTGGTATTCGGCACTCGGGCGCTCGTGATCCACTCGTCTAGACATTGGAGCATCTCCTGGTACCAAAAAGGTTCTGGATTTTCACCCAAGGACATCCTAAGTGCCCACAATGCTAGATCCAATATTTCTGGTATCCGATACGACTATCCACGATGTGCCCGTGGAGGCCATGACCCTGATGTCGTTAGGGCGTGCAGTGATCAAGTCACACATATGCGAGATGCATGAGTCACACCGTACAATCATGCAGCAATCTCGCGCATACCATACGATCATGTGGGGCACTCCGTCTCATAAGGAGTCCCGTAAATGTCTCAGCCCAACTGGCTTATGCTATGATCAAACATTCCTCATATCAAGCAACATATGATGCGTATGGGCATGAGTCATGAGATTATACTAAGCATGTTATAAAGTAATGAACTATCCTTCTAGTGAGGATGGGCCTAGACGGCCTACATATAACAAGTATGGGCCTATCAATGCACCCAAAGGAAGTTATAATGCGGACATTTAACTAACATTATTCTTACAATGTGGACGTCAAACCATCATTGTTCTCAAGGCACGACCCGTCATAAACATTATTATATAAACCACGGTGAAATCACAATTGCAATGGACCTATATACATCTCATTGGGCCTCGATCCATGGGCCTCAGATACATCAAATGGGCCGCCTCATATGGGCCTTATATAAATCAAGTGGGCCGCATCAATATTTTAGTAGGTAAAAATATTTATAAAACTTTTAGTAGGTAAAATATTTACAAAACTTTTACCGTAAATAAATAAAAAACCTTTACCGACGAATTTTTTCGTAGGTAAAAATATTTACAAAACTTTTACCGACGAAAAACTTCGGTAAAAAAAATAAAATAAATAACTTTTACAATAAATTTTTTCGTAGGTAAAAATATTTACAAAATAAGTAAAAAAAACTTTTACCGACGATTTGATTGTAGGTAAAAAAATATTTCACGATACTTTTACCTACAAAATTTTTGTAGGTAAAAATATTTACAGAACTTTACAAACGATTTTTTTCATAGGTAAAAATATTTCACGTACTTTTACCTACGAAATGTTTCGTAGGTAAAAATATTTACAAAACTTTTCCCTACAAAATTCATTGGTAAAAACGTGGATGAGACTTTTACCTACGAAAATGTAAAAAACGTGGATGAGACTTACCTACGAAAATGTAAAAAACGTGGATGAGACTTTTACCTACGAAAATGTAAAAAACGTGGATGAGGCTTTTACCTACAAAAATGTAAAAAATGTGGATGAGACTTTTACCTACGAAATATTTCGTAGGTAAAGTCTCTCTTTTTTTAAAAAATATTCTAGCACAAAATTCCTGACATACACCTGTTACAATATATTTCATCATATTCTTCTTGATATACACTGTTATATATATATTTCATCATATTCACATTCACATCCATCTAAACCCAAACTATGTAAATCCATCCAAACATAAACTACATTCATCCAAACATAAAACTACATCCATCCAAACACAAACAATCTTATCCACATCACATTCATCCACACATAAATACATATAAGTTTAACATCATAAATAAAATACAAAAAATTATTCATAGCCTATTCCTGGTGGGGCTCACAAAATTCAGTGTGGTGAACACATCGCCAACCGTGCACACACACACTTGTCCTTACTCATGCTTCATGGTAGATTCAAAATAGTTTCAATACAAGGTCACGAGTTCAAGTACCCATTGTGGCAGTAAGCGACTCTGGTGTGTGAGTGTGTGTTAAAAGAAAAAGAAAGAAAGAAAATGCTGATTTATCTTTTTGAGTTGAGCCTAATGGTACTTGGTGATTTCTCATCAGGTAGAAATTATTATTAGTTATTTTTAGAAAGGTGAGATTAGGCCACTTATAATTATATTAACATGATAAAATGTTGTACGTGAGCAGACACCACAAAATAAAACATCCTATGAGAAAAAAAAAAAAAAATGAAAGAAAGAACATATGAGAGGTGATCCTTATCTCATTTGATGGATTCAAACTGCATGTGCCCTACCCAACTTCCTATAAGGAGAAGTTATATGGGTCTTAGAATAATGTTGGTGACAAATCCACCTTATCTATTAATATTAGCATATTGTGTTAGGACATGACTCTAAAAATGAGGATAAATCCAAATCTCAAATAATCTATGCTATAAGAGATAGTGGAGATGGAAATAGATGCATTGTGATGCTTGAGTTCGAGTATCCTTGCCAAGAAAACAAGATTTTCTTGTTTGTTGCCATGTGATTGGGCTACATTATTACATCAATCGGGTTTAGGTTCGGGATCGAGTTTAGGTTTGGGTTTTCAAGTTTAGGTTTAGGTTTAGGTTTAGGTTAGGGAGTTAGGGATTGAGTAGGAGTGTGTAGGTTTAGGTTTAGGGATTTAAGAATACATTTAGGTTTAGGTTTAGGTTTAGGTTTTAGGTTATAGGTTTAGGTTATAAGTTTAGGTTAGGTTTAGGTTATAGGTTATAGGTTTAGGTTATAGGTTATAGGTTAAGGTTTAGGTTATAGGTTTTGATTTAGGTTAAGGTTATAGGTTTAGGTTTAAGTTATAGGTTTAGGTTAGGTTTAGGTTTAAGTTATAGGTTATAGCTTTAGGGAATTGAGAATAGGTAAAGTTTCGGTTTAGGAAATCGGTCGGGTTCAGGTTCAAGATCGGGTTTAGGTTTGGGTTTTCAAGTTTAGGTTTAGGTTTAGGTTAGGGAGTTGAGATTAGGATTAGCTGTAGGTTTAGGTTTAGGGATTTGAGAATACATTTAGGTTTTAGGTTTAGGTTTAGGTTAGGTTATAGGTTTAGGTTAGGTTTAGGTTTAGTTATAGGTTATAGCTTCAGGGAATTGAGAATAGGTAAAGGTTTAGGTTTAGGAAATCGGGTCGGGTTCAGGTTTGGGATCGGGTTTAGGTTTGGGTTTTCAAGTTTAAGTTTAGGTTAAGGAGTTGAGATTAGAATTAGGTGTAGGTTTAGGTTTATGGATTTGAGAATACATTTAGGTTTTAGGTTTAGGTTTAGGTTAGGTTTATGTTTAGGTTTAGGTTATAAGTTATAGGTTATAGATTATAGCTTTAGAGAATTGAGAATAGGTTAAGGTTGTCACGCCCCAAACTCAAAAACCAGGCTCACAAAATTTTCGATCGCCGAATCCAGCGCCGACAGCCTCCGTAGTACCCCATTCTCGGCTCCCAGCGCCCATACGCCAGATTCCGATCCTGGGATCCTACAAGGAGGATTTTCAGTATGAATTTTTTTTATTTTTTTTTGTAATGGAGCATAACCAAATCACAAGACAACATCACCACATATCCACTATAACAAAAACTTCGAGTACAATGCAGAAAGGGAAATACAATATGAAGATATCAAAGAAAACTCCAACAGCTCCAGAAGACTGCTGCACGCTCCGAGCTCAACGCTGCTACAAACTAACGCCACCTGCACGCATCTATCGTGCATAAGCTTACAAAAGCTTAGAGGTGGTGTGAAAGTGTGTGCACAAGACAAGTGTCAAGTATACCATAAAGTCCATAAATCATACATCATCGAATAAGCGAAAATACTGACAAGATCATGAATCATACGATATCAGAGTAAGCGGAAATATACTGGTAAGTCCATAAGTGCTATCAGCCATATCGAGGTTATGCGATGCAAAACATAATAAGACAATAACAGATGTTAAGGATGCAATGCAATATGTAAATCCTGACGAGCCACAAATACCATCAACCTCATCTAGGCCATATAAGCGCAAAAACATAGTAACCCAAAATGCTAAGTACTGCGGATGCAATATAATATGTGGTGCGAATGAAATGACCATGTAGGAACGTGAAGTCGGGATGATAGTACGAAGTATCACGGCTATGGGGTCCATCACAAGGGACTTCTATCTAAACTAGTCCCATACCTAAATTTGGATAGTCAGACACAATGTGGTAAACTCCTGATCTCAGGTTGTCGCGTGCCCAACCGAAATCCTGGCCATGCGAAGGTACATGTGACAAGTAGTTACGCACCACCAGCCCGAGTGGATAGTGAATGAATGAATGAATGGATATGCAATTTCTGCTCAATAAGTCCACATATCAGTACGGTTGCTCTCTGGAAAAATCACCGGGGTCTATTACACTCGACACCGACTACCTCCTCCCTAGCTGCACAACCCAGCGAGCGGAATAGACCTCACTATCCGCCTGACCAGTAGTCTGCCAATACCTACCCGACTCGTCGATAGTGGACCCATTTACGAGCTGGTCATACTCAGCCTAGCTTATAGGCCCCTCACTCGGGCGGATAAGGCCACACCCCCTCCCAACCGACCACGACACAGTGGGAGACGGGGCGTACTGGTATTCGGCACTCGGGCGCTCATGTTCCACTCGGTCTAGACATTGGGGCTACTCCTGGCCTCGGAGGTTCTAGAATTTTCACCCAAGGACATCCTAAGTGCCCACAGTGCTAGAACCAAGTATTTTCAGTGTCCCATTTAGCCATCCACGATGTGCCTGTGGAGGCCACGGCCCTGATATCGCTAGGGCCTACAATGATCAAGTCACATATATGCGAGATGCATGAGTCACACTATCCAGTCATGCAGCAATCCTGCACGTACGGCGCGATAATGTGGACACTCTGTCTCATAAGGAGTCTCGTAAATAGTCTACCCAATGGCGTATGTTATGATCAAACATTCCTCATATTAGACATACATATGATGCGTATGGGCATGAATCATGGAGTTATACTAAGCATGTTATATGGTGATGAACTATCCTCACAACGAGATGGGCCTTGATGGCCTACACACAACAAGTATGGGCCTATCAATGGGCCCTAGGGAGAAGTACAATGCGGACATTTAACCAACATTATCCTTACAATGTGGACGTCAAACCAACATTGCTTCCAAGGCATGGCCCGCCATAAAGGTCAACACATAAATCACGGTGGAATCACATTACAATGGGCCTCAACCCATGGGCTTCAAATACATCACAATGAGCCTCAACCCATAGGCCCTATACACATCACAGTGGATCTCAACCCACGGGCCTTTATACATCACAATGGGTCTCAACCCATGGGCCCTAATACATCACAATGGGCCTCAACCCATGGGCCCTAGAATACATCACAATGAGTCTCAACAATGGGACACAAAGCATCAAGATGGGCCAATTCACATGGGCCACATATATTAAGGTGGGCCACACCAATGGGCCACAAAGACATTAAGAAGGGCCCACATTACATGGGCCTTATGGATGGGTCACACAAAATAAGTGGTGATGATAATGATTTCCACCATTGAAATCCCAAGGCCCACGATAACATTTAGTCCCCATCCAACCTGATCATAAGGTCACAATGACCTGAAAGGGGAAAAGCAAATATCATATTGGTCCAAAATGGGTGGCCCAAGGGTTTTAATAGTGGACGTTCAAACCCACTACTTTCTATAATGTGGCCCACCTAATCCTGGATCTGTCTTGCTCTTGGTCTTAAGCCCTAAAATAAGCTTTCAAAATGGTTGGGCAGATTGGATGCAACACATGCATCAAGGGTGGGGTCCACTAAACTATGGATCTGACTCATTCTTTAGCTCATGCCCAAAAATGAGCTTTAGAAATGGATGGACAGATTGGATGCAACACATGCATCATGGTGGGGTCCACATGAAGGCCCACCATCTTGTATATTATACATAATATAATGTATAATTATATATATATATATACAATATTACATATAATATAATATATATATACACATATATTACGTGTACACACACACTCTTTCTCTCACACACACACACGCTCACACACACATCACACACTCACCCACAACACATCACAATGGGCTCCACCGTCCATCTGGACGGTGGGGATGAAACACAGACATCACAGTGGACTCCACCGTCCGCCTGGACGGTGGAAGCAAAACACATACATCTCTGTGGGGCCCACCATAATTTAAAACTTCCATCCAATCCGTACATAAGGTCAAGCAGACCTAGACGAAGGGTAGAGACAAATTTCAGCTTGATCCGCAACCTCTGTGGACCTAAAAAGGTTTTGTTGATGGACGTTTAATCAACACTGTTTCCTATGATGTAGACCACCTGAGTCTTGGATGTAGCTGAAATTTAAAGGGGGCCCACCTCAGGAGGTGGCCCACCAAATGGATGGTGTAGATATAATAAATACATCATGGTGGGGCCCACGGCTGGGGGCCGTGGGAGCCTGCTCGCTCACGCCCGCCAGCGCCTGCTGCGCTGCCTGCGCCTCTGACAACAGCAGCAGCAGCGGCTGCTGCTGTTGTATATTATTATTTTTTTTCTTTAAACCGTGTAATTTCTAGGTTTTTCCTGCGTGGGGCCCGCATCGGAAGAATCCGTCCCGCCCACTGGTTTCTACAGCTCAGGATCAACCAAATGAGTCCAATATTGGTGGTGTTTCAGGGTACAAAAATAGTAGCGTGGTTTTCAAGGGTAGAGAAATTGTTTTCCATACAATGGCCCACCAGAAAAATGGATTGGCCCCATTTTTTTTGGCTCAACGCTTAAAATAATTCGCTGAATGGGATGGACGGCATGGATTGAATACATATATCAAGGTGGGGCCTATGTGAGTGAGCCACCAAGAAGCTTATGAACCAAGCTTATATTTGTGTTTTCCATGCACATCCAGCGTCCCTGGACGCTGGACGGTCTGGGCCTAACACATGCACAAGGTGGGCCCTGTTTAGGTGGGCCACCAAATGGTAGGTGGTGTGGGTACAATACATATAAGGTGGGCCCCACTTATAAATGGCTTATATAAAGATCATGCCTCATGGTGGGGTCCATCCGGGTGGGCCACACAATCATATTAACATCACGTGGAAAGAAAATGAAAAAGAGAGTGAGACAGAGGGGGAGAAGGAGAGTGGGACAACGTGTGATGGAGGGACCCCGACACTATGAGCCCTCCGTTTCGAACATCCAATCATACATCAAGTGGGTCCCATTACATATGGGCCCATTAAATTAAAATCCAATGGTGGAGATCCCTTCTCCACTAAAATAGACGGTCTAGATGACCCTATGCATGCAAGGAAAAATGAACATCATGATGGGGTCCATGAAGAATGGCCCCATCATGGAATGATTATGAGCATCAAGGTGGGCCATTGGCCACATCTAGGGTCCCAAGTGAGGTCTGTACCATCAATCGGTAAGCCTCACTTGGCCCTTCATCATAAAAATGAAATTTAGGCCTATGGACAACACTCACCTAGCGATCTCCTTGGTCCGTTGGAAAGCCTATCTCCTTGTGCTTCTTTTTTATGGTAGAAGATGGGAGATGGATGGCTAGGATGGGAGATCTTGGGAAGGGAAAGTGGGCCACACAAACTCTCTCTTCTCTCGCTTGGAAGCTTGGACGTGGGGGTGCTCTTGCTTGGCTTGGGAATGTTGAGAAATGAGAGGGAGAGAGAGAGAGTTGTAAGGAGAGATGTGAGTGATGGGTGTGATGGATGAAAGGGTGAGTGATGGGTGAGGTGATAGATGTGTTGACTTTTGGGGTTTGCTTGGCTTGTGGAGAAAGAAAGCATGGGGGTGCTTTGTACTTGACATGAGGGGTGATTGATGGGATTGATTTGACATGTTGTAGAGATTCTCTTGGGATTGCAAATGCGCGGCGTTTCTTCGAAATAAACGTCGGCCCACATCTTCCGGCTTGGGTTTCGGATCGATGCGCGAGTCACGGCGTTAGAACCGCGGCGACGATGCGGTCGTAATAGTACAAGTCTCGGATTAAGCCAACTTAAATCTACAGGATACGACTTAGGGTTGATCACAAACGTCGATTATCGGTCGCGGATTGTCGAACTTCGACGGGAAGGATCGCGGGAGTCGACAGAACCGTACGGACTAGGATACAGGTCTTACAAAGGTTTAAGTTTGGGAAATCGGGTTCGGGTTCGGGATCGGGTTTAGGTTTGAGTTTTCAAGTTTAGGTTTAGGTTTAGGTTTAGGTTTAGGTTTAGGAGTTGAGATTAGGATTAAGTGTAGGTTTAGGTTTAGGGATTTGAGAATACATTTAGGTTATAGGTTTAGGTTTAGGTTATAGGTTATAGGTTTAAGTTTAGGTTTTAGGTTTATGTTAAGGTTAGGTTATAGGTTATAAGTTTAGGTTATAGGTCATAGGTTATAGGTTAAGGTTTAGGTTATAGGTTTTGGTTTAGGTTAAGGTTATAGGTTTAAGTTTAGGTCAAGGTTTAGGTTTAAGTTATAGGTTTAGGTTAAGGTTATAGGTTATAGCTTTAGGGAATTGAGAATAGGTTATGGTTTAGGTTTAGGAAATCGGGTTCGGGTTCGGGTTCGGGATCGGGTTTAGGTTAGGGTTTTCAAGTTTAGGTTTAAGTTTAGGTTAGGGAGTTGAGATTAGGATTACGTGTAGGTTTAGGTTTAGGGATTTGAGAATACATTTAGGTTTAGGTTATAGGTTATAGGTTTTAGGTTATAAGTGTAGGTTATAGGTTTAGGTTTAGGTTAGGTTATAAGTTAAGGTTTAGGGAATTGAGAATAGGTTAAGGTTTAGGTTTATGAAATCGGATTCGAGTTCAGGTTCGGGTTTAGGTTTAGGTTAAGGAGTAGAGATTAGGATTAGGTGTAGGTTTAGGTTTAGGGATTTGAGAATACATTTAGGTTTTAGGTTTATGTTTAGGTTTTAGGTTTAGGTTAAGGTTATAGGTTTAGGTTTAGGTTTAGTTTATAGGTTATAGCTTTAGGAAATTGAGAATAGGTTAAGGTTTAGGTTTAGGAAATCGGGTTCGGGATCGGGTTTAGGTTTAGGTTTTCAAGTTTAGGTTAGTTGATATTAGGATTAGGTGTAGGTTTAGGTTTAATGATTTGAGAATACATTTAGGTTTTAGGTTTAGGTTTAGGTTTTAGGTTTAGGTTAGGTTTAGGTTTAGGTTTAGGTTATAGGTTATAGGTTATAGGTTATAGCTTTAGGGAATTTAGAATAGGTTAAGGTTTAGGTTTAGGAAATCGGGTTCAGGTTCGGGATCGGGTTTAGGTTTGGGTTTTCAAGTTTAGGTTTAGGTTTAGGTTAGGGAGTTGAGATTAGGATTAGTGTGTGGGTTAGGTTTAGGGATTTGAGAATACATTTAGGTTTTAGGTTTAGGTTTAGGTTTTAGGTTATAGGTTTTTTCGGTTTAAGTGTAGGTTATAGGTTTAGGTTTAGGTTAGGTTATAGGTTAAGGTTTAGGGAATTGAGTTTAGGTTATAGGTTATAGGTTTAGGTTATAGGTTATAAGTTAAGGTTTAGGTTATAGGTTAAGGTTTAGGTTTAGGTTATAGGTTTAGGTTTAGGTTTAGGTTAAGGTTTAGATTATAGGTTTTGGGATTTGAGAATAGGTTTAGGTTATAAGAATAGGTTTAAATTAATGTTGTAAGTTATAGGTTTAGGTTATAAGTTTATGTTAATGTTGTAGGTTATAGGTTTAGGTTTAGGTTTAGGGATTTGGTAATACATTTACGTTTTAGGTTTAGGTTTAGGTTTTACGTTTAGGTTAAGGTTACAGGTTTAGGTTTAGGTTTAGGTTATAAGTGTAGGTTATAGGTTTAGGTTAGGTTATAGGTTAAGGTTTAGGGAATTGAGTTTAGGTTATATGTTATAGGTTAAGTTTTAAGTTATAGGTTAAGGTTTCGGTTATAGGTTAAGGTTTAGGTTTAGGTTTAGGTTTAAGTTATAGGTTTAGGTTATAGGTTAAGGTTTAGGTTTAGGTTTAGGTTTAGGTTATAGGTTTAGGTTTAGGTTTAGGTTATAGGTTTTGGGATTTGAGAATAGGTTTAGGTTAATGTTGTACGTTATATGTTTAGGTTATAAGTTTATGTTAATGTTGTAGGTTATAGGTTTAGGTTTAGGTTTAGGTCTAGGATTTGAAAATACATTTAGGTTTTAGGTTTAGGTTGAGGTTAAGGTTACAGGTTTAGGTTATAGGTTTTAGGTTAGGTTATAAGTGAGGTTATAGGTTAAGGTTAGGTTTAGGTTAGGTTATAGGTTAAGGTTTAGGGAATTGAGAATAGGTGAAGGTTTAGGTTTAGGAAATTGGGTTCAGATTCGGGTTCGGATTCGGGTTTAGGTTTGGGTTTTCAAGTTTAGGTTTAGGTTAGGAGTTGAGATTAGGATTAGGTGTAGGTTTAGGTTTAGGGATTTGAGAATACATTTAGGTTTTAGGTTTAGGTTAAGTTTATAAGTTTAGGTTATAGGTTTAGGTTTAGGTTAGAGGTTATACCTTTAGGAAATTGAGAATAGGTTAAGGTTTAAGTTTAGGAAATCGGGTTCGGGTTCGGGATCGGGTTTAGGTTTGGGTTTTCAAGTTTAGGTTTAGGTTAAGGAGTTGAGATTAGGATTAAGTGTAGGTTAGGTTTAGGATTTGAGAATACATTTAGGTTTTAGGTTTAGGTTATAGGTTATAGGTTTAGGTTTAGGGAATTGAGAATAGGTAAGGTTTAGGTTTAGGAAATCGGGTTCGGGTTTAGGTTTGGGTTTTCACGTTTAGGTTTAGGTTAAGGAGTTGAGATTAGGATTAGGTGTAGGTTTAGGTTTAGGGATTTGAGAATACATTTAGGTTTTAGGTTTAGGTTTAGGTTAAGGTTATAGGTTAAGGTTATAGGTTTAGGTTATAGGTTTAGGTTTGGGTTTGGGTTTAGGTTATAGGTTATGGCTTTAGGAAATTGAGAATAGGTTTAGGTTTAGGTTTAGGAAATCGGGTTCGGGTTCGGGATCGGGTTTAGGTTTGGGTTTTCAAGTTATGTGTAGGTTAAGGAGTTGAGATTAGGATTAGGTGTAGGTTTAGGTTTAAGGATTTGAGATTTGAGAATACATTTAGGTTTAGGTTAGGTTTAGGTTTAGGTTTTAGGTTTAGGTTAAGGTAAGGTTATAGGTTTAGGTTAGGTTTGGGTTTAGGTTTAGGTTATAGGTTATAGGTTATAGCTTTAGGGAATTTACAATAGGTTAAGGTTAAGGTTTAGGTTAAGAAATCGGGTTCGGGTTTGGGATCGGGTTTAGGTTTGGGTTTTCAAGTTTAGGTTTAAGTTTAGGTTAGGGAGTTGAGATTAGGATTAGGTGTAGGTTTAGGTTTAGGGATTTGAGAATACATTTAGGTTTTAGGTTTAGGTTTATGTTTTAGGTTATAGGTTTAGGTTAGGTTAAGGTTTAGGTTTAGGAAATCGGGTTCAGGTTTGGGATCGGGTTTAGGTTTGGGTTTTCAAGTTTAGGTTTAGGTTTAGGTTAGGGAGTTGAGATTAGGATTAGGTGTAGGTTTAAGTTTAGGGATTTGAGAATACATTTAGGTTTTAGGTTTAAGTTTAGGTTTTAGGTTTAGGTTTTAGGTTTAGTTTAGGTTATAGGTCTAGGTTTAGGTTTTAAGTTTAGGTTAGGGTTAGGTTATAGGTTACAAGTTTAGGTTATAGGTTATAGGTTATAGGTTAAGGTTAGAAATCAACGGTCGGGGGCACTGTCCCCACCATGATGTTTAGTTTTAGGTATTAGTTTTAGGCGTAGGTTTAGGTTTAGGGTTATACTAGGGTCTGCTCCACAATTTTGAGTTAAGTTAATACATACACACGGTCTTGTCTAAATGGTCAAGCCACTTCAATGTTGTCCATAGAAAATGAACAGTTTCATCATGGTCATAACAGCGGTTCCCACCTTCTAGGGACCCCTGCTCAACATCCGGATAGCTCGACGCACATCTGGGTCTGTTCCATCAATTTCGAGCAAATACTTAAACACGGCCTGTCCAAATAGTCAGGCCACTCCAATGTTGTCCATATGAAATGGACAGCTTCATCATGGTCATAATAGCGGTTCCCACCTTCCAGGGACCCTCGCTCAACTCCGAAATAGCTCAGGCGCACATCCGGGTCTACTCCATCAATTTCGAGCTAATACTTTAAAAACAAGCTAGGCATCTATTTTTTTGGATGAGAACCAATCTTCCAGACTATTCATCTGGTAGTCCCTATAATGGAATATTCCATCTATACAGCTATTGACCAACAAATGAGATCCAATCTTCCAAACTATTCATCAGGCCATCCACACAAGAAACAATCCCCATTCTACAGGAATTCAACATCTATAAAATAAAAAATTACAACTTAGAATACAAAATTCAAAGAAGAAGAAGAAGAAATCACTTGAAATGTATCATAATGCATGATTAATGGTTCCATATGGCTGGAACTTGTTTTAATATTTTTGTGTGCTAATGTCATCTCTTATCTAACTTGTTCATAAGCTCACACAGACATGAATGAAGGAAAAACACAACTATCAGCTTAGATCCATTCATAAACTCACACATATGAATGAAGGGAAAACGCACTTCCTAAAGCCTTAAGCTGGTCGTTCTATCTTGTTTGGGTGGTTGTGGTCCTCCATTTTTAGTATCCAAAAGTTATTTAATGAAGTCAACCAAGGAAGCAAAGAATCGGCTGGGCAATTCATCATTCTTATTCATAAGTTCTAAGAACTAAAAAAAATAAAATAAAAAACAGCCAAGGAAGCAAAACAAAGTCCCCAGTTAGACGACAACAACAACATCAAACTGTGAATAGAGTGCGAACTCTATGATACACAAGAAACATAGGCAAATAGGCACTCTCACACTTCCAATAATCAGGCATGCATTACATGCCCAAACATCAAACATGAGAACAAAAATAAAACAAAAAAGCCTAAGATGAACTTCGATATGGAACTGCATGGAGTGGTGTAGTATATAAAGTGTGTACACACACAGACATGTTATAGTGATGATACTATAAAAGGCAGAACATCAAACATTTGTAGAGGCACCCAAGTTCATTCAATAGATCTCAGAAAATGAATCATAGCTAGAGAGTTTCCAAATGTGCTAAAAAATAAATCTGGTTCTAAGCAAAACAAAAAGAAAAAGAAAAGGAAAATATGAAACAAGAGAGACTAGGCAAAAAGGAGGTAAAAAAAATGAAAGCAAAGCATGAGTGGGTCAGCAGAACCAACACTTATTATAAGAAACTTAATAGCAAGTAGCATTTGATTGAAGATTTTTATTTTCATTCCTCCTCACAATCTTAGGCAGTGACAAGTTTCATTAGCATTGCCTTCCCACATAGTAGAAAACTATGGAAAGTTTGTCTTAAAAATTTAGTTAAATTTACACAAATGGAAATGGTGGCTCTTTAAGATACTAAGTCTTCTAACAGATAAATCCAATACATATAATTATAGCAGAATAAAGAAGGGGCTTTTTTGAAGGCGTTGTGCATTAGCGCCATTGACTTAAGTCATAATTGTTTTCACCAATGATGTTTTTAACACAAGGTTTTGTGGACTTCTTGAAAATGGAGTACGATCACTAATGTGTATGGTGTATATTAGGGGAACCTTCACCTTGGCAAAGTCCTTTGGTGGATGTGTGATGGTGTTTTCAGCCACACACCCACACACTCACTCCAACCAGTAGGTCAGTGACCCAACTTTAAGACCTATGGATGAAAAATTAGCTCCATCTGTGATTCAGGTAGATGGTAGGGTTGGAAACAGTGCATAGACAACACTCACCCTCATAAATATTTCCCTTAGTATGGCCCACCTGAATCACAAATAGGGCTGGTATATGTGCCTTGGACCTAACATGAGATGACACACTTGGTGGTTGGGGTGGATTTCACATCAATATCGCGGTGGAGCCCACCTGAATGGGCCAAGCAAGTAAAATTAACATCAACATCTACAAGACATAACAAAATTAACATCAACATCCACATTCCAATAATGCCAACATGCCCACTTCAAGATCATGCATGTACATCAACATCTACAAGACATAACAAAATTAAGAACATGGCACATATCCCACATTGTATGCCATTATACACTCATATCCACATTTCATTTCCATGCCCAAATACCCACATTTCCCCACATTTACATAATCTTGTTATTAAAAAAAATAATCAAATATATGTATTTTTCCTGAAAAACCATCAAAATCCCACACTCCAATAAGAGGTGATTTGGCACCTTGAATTTTTTAAGCTTTTAAGATTTGGAATCCAAATCTAACGCCAAAATCTTGTGTTTGGCACCACTGAAATCTGGTAGATTTGAAATCCTCAAAGTTGGGTGGCAAAATCAAAGCATTTTCAATACACTTTCCAACAGTCATATTTCAAATGACTCCATTGCTTTTTTTTATAAGCAAAGGCTGAAAACCCAAACTGCCTAACACAATTTCCGATTCCACAGATTGAAAATCCAATTTGCCAAACAACTTACATAATGAGACATAATGAAAATCTCTAGGATTCCAAATCCTAGATTCGTATACTCGAGAAAAATAAATAAATAAATAAAATCCAATCGAAGCTGCCAAAAACCCATTGCGTAAATACCCATTTCGGGTTCATACACATACATCTACATCCACATAATCTATCCCCTCTACCTCCAAAATCTATCCCCTCTACCTCCTTTATCTTCTTTTTTTCTTCAGTTTTCCTGTTGCATATACCATTCTACTCCCAATCTTAAACCCATGTGCAAAAACTGAAGAAGAAGAAGAAGAAGAAGAACTCACCTTGTCGGGCGAGATCGGGTGGACATTCGGGCAGTGTACGGGGCCTCGAGCAGTCAGGCAGTTGTGCGGCGAGTAGGGGCAGCGGGCTGGGTGGCGATCGTGGGGTAGGGATAGAGAAAGAGAAGAAATGGGAGAAAGGGAAAGGAAGCTAGGCAGCCGTACGGGTGGGGTGGGGTAGGGTTTGAAGAATGAATATATATATATATATATATATATATATATATATATATATATTATATATCTATATATATATATATATATATATATATATATATGAGGGAAAATGTTCTATACGGTCAAGCGCATAGGAACTCCTCATGAGATCGAGTTGTGTGGGGCCCACCATGATGCGTGTCAATCATCTACCCCATCAGTCAGATGCACCATTCCATGGTGGGCCCAAGGATTAAAAATCAAGTCAATCTTTGACTTGTTTGGGCCACACCACATACAAAAGTTGAGAGGGGTTACCCTCCATTAAAACATTCATAATTATTTTTTGGGCCCACCGAGATGTGGTTCACGAATCCAGCCCATCCATTATGTGTATGCCACTTGGATGAGGGGTCATACCAAGTTTCAGCCACATCCAAAACTAAGGTGGGCTCCACTGGAGCTTTGGATTTAACTCGTTCTTTGGATATTGCCCTAAAATGATCTCTCCAAATGGATGGAAGGTGTGGATACAAAACATACAGCATGGTGGGCCCAAAAATGAGAGGTATATAAATCTCAGGTGGACCACACCACATGAAAACAATAGTAATTGGATATCCATCATTAAAATCCTCCTAAGGCCCACTGTACTGTTTATTTGACATCCAATCTATTTATTAGGTCATACAGGCCTAGATGAAGGGGAAAACCAAAAATCATCTCGATCCAAAACTTTTATGGCCCCCAAAATGTTTTAAATGGTTGACGCTCATTCAACACTGTTTCTTTTAATGTGGTCCATTTCATATTGGGATATGCCTCATTTTTTGTCTCATGCCATAAGATGATCTTTAAAAATAGATGGACGGCATGAATTAAACACATACATCATGGTGGGGCCCCACCAGTCATTGGATGGTGTCAGGGGGAGTAGTCAATCTGTTCCCCTTATTTGTGGTGTGGTCCATTTAATCTTTGGATATGATTCATTTTTTGGAAAATTCTCTAAAATGATCACGAAAAATGGATGAACAGCGTGGGTTGATCCCGAATTTTCGGTAAATCCGAAAGTCAAGTAGACCATGTCACTTGAAATAGTGTAGAATAATGATTTCAACTGTTAATACCTTCCATGGGTCCATAGTAATTTTATTTGACATCCAACATGTTCATAATATCAAAAAGATATGAATGAAGAGAAAACACAAACACATCAGCTTGATCTAAAACTTCTATGGCCTCTAAGAATTTTTCAAAATCATATATTGGGCCTTAAAACTTCTATGGCCTCTAAGAAGGGTTTCCTTAAAACATTTATAATCATATATTGGGCCTGCCTAAATGTGATTCACATATCCAACCCACTCATTATGTGTGTCCCACTTGGATGAGGGGTTAGACTAAGTTTCAACCGCATCCAAAACTCATGTGGGCCCCACCAAGTGCTTTTATATTTTTTTTTAGGATGTCTTCACATAGTTTTAGATGGTATGGCCCATTTGAGTTTCGTATACAGATGATTTTTGAGATATCTCATAACCTAAAGGGGACACATCAAATCCACGTTGTTGATATTCGACACACATCATGATGGGGCCCACAAAACTTACTAACATCAATTCTTAGGTTCTCACGAGATCAGTAAGTTGGGTCACAATTTTGACCAGAATATTTGGCCCATTTTACATGTCTGGTCCATTAACTCTATTTTACTGATCAATACCCTCAATTTGACTAGCTACTCGCCTCAATCAGGCTACATATGACTAAAGATATTGGGCATACCAAGATTGATCAACAATTTCAGTGAAATTTGATTTAAACATCTGAAGTTATTTACTCTTCAATTTGAACTGATTAGATTGTCCAAAAATGGTTAAATGTTGTTCATAATATCAAAAATATATGAATGAATAGAAAACACAAACATCAGCTTGATCCAAAACTTCTATGTCCTCCAAGAAATTTTAAATGGTAGAGGTTCAATCACACTATTTCCTGTGGTTTGGTCCACTTGAGCTTTGGATATGCTTCCTTTTTGTTCTTTAAACCTCAAATTATCTGTTAACATGGATGAATGGAGTGGATAAAATAAATAAATAACAATAGACCCCACAGAGTTTACTCTGGTAAGGGTAACAAGTAACTCACCTAAAGGTAGTGGAGAAGGGTTTCCTAAAAACATTCATAATCATATATTGGGCCTGCCTAAATGTGATTCATATATCTAACCCACTCATTATGTGTGTCCTACTTAGATGAGGGGTCAGACCAAGTTTCAACCGCATCCAAAACTCATGTGGGCCCCACCAAGTGCTTTTATATTTTTTAGGATGTCTTCACATAGTTTCATCACACGCCGCCAGAGGATGTTGTTGGAGATAAATGAAATGAAAGAAAAGAGAGATGGTTTATGATATTTAATGAGATAGAAATTTTAATCTCTTGATCCATCATTTAGTTCTTACTTTTAATCTCTGTCGTCTAATCAATGGCCTGAAAAGATATCGATTGTCTTGTGTCTAATTAGTTGCATGAAAAAAAGTACAGTTTTGGAACAATCCTAACTGTCTAATTAATGGGTTAAATCTCCATTTTTACTGATATCCACGTCGTCCATTCATTTTTATAGATCACTTTAGCGGTTAATCTAAAAAATGAGGCAAATCTAAATCTCAGGTGGACCACACCACGGGAAAATAGTAGTGATTGAATCTTCACCATTAAAACCCTCTTAGGGCCCACTTAATGTTTATTTGATATCCACGCCGTCCATTTATTTTTACAAATCACTTTAGGAGTTGTTCCTAAAAATGAGGCAGATCTAAATATCAGGTGGACCACACCATGGGAAAACAGTAGTAATTGAATCTCCACCATTAAAACCCTCTTAGGGCCCACTATAATGTTTATTTGACATCCTTCAGTCATACAGACCTAGATGAAGGCAAATTACCAAAAAAAAACACAAATATCAGCTTGATTAAAACTTTCGTGGTCCCAGTAAGTTTTTAATGATAAGCGTTCAATCAACTGTATGTGGTCCACTTGAGATTTAAATCTACCTCATTTTTTGGACAAATACCGTTAATCATATGGAAAAATAGATGGACGAAATGGATGTACTAATAACATAACACTTTTACCGATGAAAATTTTCGTCGGTAAAACTATTATTCCCGATGGTTTTATTTCGTCGGTAAAACTCAGGGCGAAAATTTCCAAGTTAAAAACATAACACTTTTACCGATGAAAATTTCCGTCGATAAAAGTGGTTTTGAGCTTTTCGTCGGTAAAAGTCTTATCGCAAAATTTTCAAAACAACGCAAAAATTTTCTGTCTTAAAAATTAAAATACTTTTATCGACGAAAATTTTCGTCGGTAAAAACATTATTCCCGACGTTTTTAGTTCGTTGGTAAAACTCAGGGCAAAGATTTTCTAAGTAAAAAACATAACACTTTTACCGACGAAAATTATCGTCGGTAAAACCATTATTCCCGACGGTTTTAGTTCGTTGGTAAAACTCAAGGCGAAAATTTCTAAGTTAAAAACATAACTTTTACCGACGAAAAGTTTCATCGGTAAAAGTCTTACCGCGAAAATTTTCTATCTTAAAAATTAAAATACTTTTATCGACGAAAATTTTCGTCAATAAAAACATTATTCCCGACGGTTTTAGTTCGCTGGTAAAACTCAGGGCAAAACTTTTTTAAATGAAAACATAACACTTTTACCGACGAAAATTTTTGTCCGTAAAACCATTATTCCCGACGGTTTTATTTCGTCAGTAAAACTCAGGGCGAAAATTTCTGTTCATAAAACTTTTACCGACGAAAAAACCATTATTCCCGACGATTTTAGTTCGTCGGTAAAAATCAGGGTGAAGATTTCTAAGTTAAAAACATAACTTTTACCGACGAAAATTTTCGTTGGTAAAAGTGGTTTTATGCTTTTTACCAACGAAAAGTTTCATTGGTAAAAGGCTTATCGCGAAATTTTCAAAACAGCACGAAAATTTTATCTTAAAAATTAAAATACTTTTACCGACGAAAATTTTCGTCGGTAAAAACATTATTCTCGACGATTTTAGTTCGTCGGTAAAACTCAGCAAAAGTATATTCGCGATCTCTTACTCAAACTCAAGATGGATGGTGTGAAGCCTGTCAACTCTCCCATGGCCACATCCTGCAAGCTATCAAAGTTTAGAGGTACTCCCTTGTCCGATCCTTTCCTCTTTCGAAGTACTGTTGGGGCCCTCCAATACCTCAGCTTCACTCGACCAGACATTGCCTTCTCCGTCATTAAGGTCGCCCAGTTCATGCAATCTCCTATAGAGGATCACTAGTGCTCGATCAAGAGGATTTTCCGTTATCTCAAATCTACTATTACGCATGGTCTCTATTTCTCCACTCAGTCCACATTAGGTCTTACAGCCTATACTGATGCGGATTGGGCCGGATCTATTAATGATCGAAAATTCACTAATGGGTATTGTGTTTTTCTTAACAAAAATCATATCTCCTGGAGTTCAAAGAAACAATCTACGATGACATAATCTAGCACCGAGGTCGAATACCGGGGAGTTGCTAATGTAGGCGCCGAAGTTCTCTGGCTTCAGTCTCTCCTTCGTGAGTTAGGACTCACCCTATCCACTCCTACAGTGCTTTGTGATAACCTTGGAGCAACTTACCTATCGGTCAATCCAGTCTGTCACACTCGGTCGAAACATGTTGAGATTGGCGTACATTTTGTCCGTGATCATGTGGCCGATGGAGCCTTTAATGTCTGGTTCATCTCCACTAAAGACCAACTTTCTAACGTACTCACTAAACCATTAAGTTCCGCCCGTTTCTCTCTTCTCAAGTCCAAGCTCTCGGTTCTTTCATGTAAACTGATATATCTGATTTCCTGGTGTGCTTAGATAACCTTGCTCCAATTGTACACAGCTATAATTAGCCTCACAATATTCAGTTACCATGTATATCTTGTAACAGCCCTCCAAATCAGTAGTTGATTGTTCTCCTGTCAAGTTATTAATAGAGACCGTGCACCTCCATGAGATGCATCGGATTACATCTCAATCTATCCATGGGATGTTGCCTATGAGATTGTTACGGCCAAGATTCAACAACACGAGCTTTGATACAGAGCTAAGATCGTCTGGGATTCTTCCCACGAGCTTGTTATGATGTAATCTGATATATCTGATTTCCAAACTGTGGGATAGGTTGCTGGGGATTCTTCCTTGCAGACCGTTATCACTCAGATCAAGATCCCGAAGCCGGAAGAGACGGGTGATTTCAGGTGGGATTTCGCCATCGAAGTTGTTACGTCTCGAGAGGTTGATAGTCCTGAGGAAGGCGAGGTTTGCTATGTGAGGTGATATGGGTCCTACCAATCTGTGGGACCCAAGATTCAGTGCGGTGACTCTTTCAGGATGCCGGCGGCCGCACGTGACTCCTTCCCAGTTGCAGAAATGGAGAGAATCGTTCCATGAGCTGAAGACTCGGAAAGGATCGTCAGATATCCGATCCTTGAATGCAATTAAGGAGAGTCAATCCGTCTCGTTTCCTAAGGCGCGGGACCCGATTCCTATGCAGTTGATGATGCTGGGGAGAAAGAAGGCAAGGAGGTTTAATGACCAAAATGCCCTTGAACGTACAAGTCCAAGCAACATCCTTCTAGCGAGAGTGCTGCAGAAAAAGAAAAACAAAACAAAACGAACGACAGATGCTGGTGGGTCTACATTTATCCCAGGAGTTGGTTTTGCTTGGACGCGGTTTGGCTAGTTACGCTGCCACTAGCCACGTCGCTAGTGGTCGGTGCTATGTGGGCCCCACCACGATCTATGTGTTTTATCCACACCGTCCATCCATTTTTACATATCATTTTAATAACCTGTCCAAAAAATGAGACAGAAAAAAATCTCAGGTGGACCACACCACTGGAAACAGTAGCGGTGACAATGACGCTACCATTGAAACCTTCCCAAGACACGTAGAAATGGACGAAGCGAAAACATAAATATTAGGTTGATTCAAAACTTGTGTGGCCCCCATGGACACCAGCGATCTAGTTGGTCATGTGTTGATGTCACCAAGTTCTGTGTGTCCCATCATGAGGTATCTGTTATAAGGTTTGAGCCGAAAACTAGGACAGATCTAAAGATCAAGTGGACCACACTGCAAGAAGCAGTGGGGTGTCAAACGTCTACCATACCCTTTTTGGGAGCAGCGAAAGTTTTGGATCGATATGACATTTGTTTTCCTCTTCATGCAGGACTTTGTGACCTTACTAACAGATTGGATGGAAAATAAAGGTTATGGTGAGCCATATGGAATAGTTTAATGGTGAAAATCATTATCCCCACTGCTATTTGTGGTGTGGTCCAGTTGAGTTTTGGATATGATTCATTTTTAGGCTCATGCTCTAAAATGATCTTAAAAAATGGATGAACGATGTGGATATAATAAATATATTATTTTGAGGCCCATGTAACTTTGATCTCCTTTGAACCGTTGGTACACAAGTCAATCCCCTTTCAAGCAGAAAAACCCTGCTTTCATGCATCGTTATTGTTCCCCATCAGATTTCCCGCGAAAGCGTTTGGAGAAAGTTCCTGCGCTCGGAACCCAGGTGGGGCCCCCTGTGATGTTTATGAGAAGTCCATTCCGTTCATCCGTTTTTTGTGTTAATTTTAGGATATTAGGGAGAAAAAGAGAACCGGATCCATTGCTTAAGTGGGCTGATGATGTGAGAATTGAACGTCCACAGTTGAAATATTCGTGGGCCACAGAAGTTTTGAATCATGCTAATATTTGTGTTTTCAGTTAATCCCAGTAGGAATGAGGTTATGAACGGTATAGATGGTATGTAAACATCACTGTCGACCAAGGAAGGTTTCAACGGTAAGAATTTTCCTAACCACCTTATCTTTTAGTGCAGCCCTCTTGAGTCTTGAATCCTGATCAATTTTGGTTTGATAATCTAAAATGAACTCAGAAAACGGATGGACGGAGTGGATTCCTTACAAACATCGCGGTGGGCTCCATCTCAGTTTCCAGCGCAGGAACTTCCTGCTAAAGGCTTTCGCAGGAAATCCTCGTCCACCCTTTAGCAGGAAGTTCCTGCGCAAGGATTCTGTGTGGGCCGAATGAAATGTTTGTGAGAAATCCAACTCCTCTATCCGTTTTTTAAGCTCATTTTATGATGTGAAATCAAAAATGAGGAGGATCCAAAACTCAAGAGTGCCACATGAGAGGAAACCGTGGATATTTAGTGACCACCGTTGAAACATTTATATGGTCATAAAAGTTTTGTAAAAGTCTAATATTTTTAGTGTTTTCACCTTGTCTAAGTGAAAATTACCTTATAAGCGGTTTAGATGGCATATAAGCAGGAAGATGGAGCCTAGGAAGGTTTCAACGGTAAGCATTCCTTTCCACACTGCTTCATCTCCTATGGCCCACTTGAGTTTTGGATACTCCTCATTTTTGCTAGCATGTCTTAAAATGAGGTCGAAAACCGGATGAACGGGTTTGATTTCTCACAAACATCACAGTAGGCCCCACCCAGAATCATTGCGCAGGAACTTCCGCGAAAGCCTTTCACAGGAAATCCGCGTCCCTTGTAGAGGATCCTGTTGTTACAGCTAGATGCTTTCAATTTCTACCATTTCTTGTGGTGTGTTTCACCTGAGGCTTCAATCGGACTCATAGCTTCAAAATAATCTCTTAAAATGAATAAACGATATAAAACACATACATCACAAGTAGTCCTACAGATGGCATGCCAGGAGCGTCCATCTCTATATAGGTCTTGGTGGGGTAGTATCTAATCCGTAGTCCCCCATTTGAAATCGTACTGCGTACTGAGTTACTCAGTAGGCTCTTATCTTACTGAGTAAACTCAGTTGGGCCCACCTTGAATGTATGTTGTCTATCTATACCGTCCATCCGTTTTTCCATCTAATTTAAGGGGTTGAGCCCAAAATTGAAGCATATCCAAAGATCTAAGTGGATCATACCACAGGAAACATTGGGGATAATGATTTCCACTGTTGAAACCTTTCTAGGTCCCACAATGATGTTTATTTGTCATCCAACATGTTTGTAAGATCATACGGACATGGATGAAGGGAAAACACAAATTTAAGCTTGATCCAAAACTTATGTGGCTGCCAAGATGTTTTCAATGGTAGACGTTTAATTCAACTGTTTCCTGTGGTGTGGTCCATTTGCAGATTCAATATGCTTCATTTTTTATCTCACGCCCTAAAATTATCTGGTAAAATGGATGGACGGAGCGGATTATATACATAAGTTATGATGTACCTCACAGAGTTTACTCAGTCGGCCAAGCATAGTGAGTCCCTCGCTACGCAATCCGCTTCCCCAGCATTTGTGGCACCGCAAGGGCACCCATTTGCTGAGGGAAACGGAATGGCTACTCCCCCTAGCCCGGTGGCTAGTGGTCAGTTCTCTGCAGGCCCCACTATAAATTATGTCTTTTATCCACGCCGGTCATCCATTTTTACATATCATTTTAGGGCTTGATGCCAAAAATGAGAGGGATATAAATCTCAGGTGGATCACACCACAGGAAAACAATAGTGATGGGATATCCACCATTAAAATCCTCTTAAGGCCCATTGTGCTGTTTATTTGACGTCTAATCTGTTGATTAAGTCATACAGACCTAGATCATGAGAAAAAAAATAAAATAAAATCAGCTTGATCTAAAACTTTTATGGCCCCCAAAAAGTTTTTAATGGTCGACTTTTGATCAACACTGTTTCCTGTAATGTGGTCCACTTGAGATTGGGATATATCTCATTTTTGGGCACATACCATAAAATGATCTAGAAAAATAGATGGACAGCATGGATGAAACATATACATCATGGTGGGGCCCATAGAGCCCTGACCACTAGCCATTGGCTAGTGGCAGGGGGAGTAGCCAATCCGTTCTCTTTGCTGAGATGGTATGCTAATTTGAACCTTCCATGTTTCAGATATTAGCTAATTAAGCTGTTACATTATGGTCAGCACTTCCATAATAATAACCTTGGATTTTCTTAGATGAAAGCAATCTATTGAAAAATCTATTTTCATTGTTCTAAATTCATTCACGGATAGAGTGAGACCATGGATTATCCAATAATCCACACATACTAAAGTGGACAACCTAACCTTTGATTGGTGTAACTTTCTTTTTTTTGTTATTGAAATGGGCCATAAAAATAAAAATAAAAATAAAATTTGTTGATTGTTTTGATGGCTAATCATTTTATTTTTTTTAGTGATCATTGACTAGGTTTGTTGGACGCGGAAGCAATCTCAGCCAAATCAAATAAGCAATAGAGAATGACAAATCCATTCAAATATAGAGAACACATATTATTATGTAAAAAATCTTTGCATAAAAAAATCACTGCATCATTGGGTTTACCTTGGACTGGCCTGACCACATGTTGAACAATATTAACCCGGATATTCCTTTTCCTGTGATTAAGCAACTTCTATTTGCTTTTTCATTTTTTAACAGAATTGCAACAAAGAGAACAGTCAGTACCGGAAAAAATCTACTCTACCCTATTGCCCATCCAAGGTATGGCCTACTGTTAGAACGGTTAGTCACATTTCAGCTATGATCCTAACCTCTGATCGTAGAGTTGAATGAGATCCGTTGGAGACTTCTTTGCACTGTTCTAAATTCATGTACGCACGGTAATGGTTGCAACCATCTGTTCCATGTAAATTTCTTAAGGTGCACTTTGTAGCATAGAGTCAACGATATGAACGGTTCTGATCAACAAACCAGCGTTCCCTCGCCCTAATGAGGAGCAAAGCAAGATTGATCTTGAGTAGCTATACGTGGAATCATCGGTACTGATCATCATACCATCGTCACCTACAGACGTGGATTGTGCCCTATATCTATCAAGATGGACTTGGTCCTAGCAGCGGCTATGTGGAGCCCACCATGAAGTATGCGTTTTACACGGACGCGGATTGCGTCCTACCTCCTTCGTCCGGGCAGGGATCTGTGGGGCCCACCATGATGTAAGTGTTTTATTCACGCCGTTCACCATTTTTATAAGATCATTTAAAGGATTGATCCTAAAAATGAGGGAGGTCCACAGCTCTAGTAGACCGCACCAAAGGAAGCTGCAGTAATAATGACACCCACCGTTCAAAACCTTTCTAAAGGCCAACGTGATTTTTTTTTTTTTTACCATCCAACCTATTCATAAGGTCATGTAGACGTGGATGAAATGAAAACACAAATATCAGCTTGATCCGAAACTTCTCGAGCTCCCAAGAAGTTTTTAATGGTGGACGTTCAATCCTCACTTTGTGGTCCATTTAAGCCTTGGACCTGCCTGATTTTTTTATTCATATCTTAAAATGTTATATAAAAGCGTTGAACGGCGTGGATGAAAGACTTACATCAAGGTGGGCCCCACAGAGCCCTGGCTGGATAGATTACTGTACGCATGGGGTAGGACGCAATCCCTTCCGTTTTATACATGCTACCCATCCATTTTAATAGATAATTTTAAGGCATGAGACAAAAAAAGGAAGAAGATACAAGGCTAAAGTGGGCCACATTATAGTTGTGATAATAATCCATGGTTGAAACCTTCATACCTACTATAAATTTACTTGCCATCCAATCCGTTCATAAGGTCACGGATACCTGGACGAAAGCAAAACAAAAATATCAGCTTGATCAAAAACTTCTATAACTCAGAGAAGTTTTCAACGACGGGCCTTCAATCCCCAGTATTTCCTGTGGTGTGACCAGCTTGAGCCTTGGATTTGACTAGCTTTTGGGCTCATATTTTAAATCCATATATTAAAATGGACGGATGGCGTGTATAAAACATATACATCACAGTGGAGTACTCTACGGAACCCTTGGATCTGCTTACCTTTTGGCTCATGCTTTAAAATGATATATTAAAATGGATAGACGGTATGTATAAAAACATATACATCACAGTGGACCCTACAGGAGCCATGTAAGGACCCAGTCCTTTTGGCAAGGTAGGATGCAAACTGTCCCTCAAATACCTGCCAGCCAACTTAAAAAAGATAATAAAATAAAAACCGTCTCACACGACCTATGAGTCATGGTATATAAGGCTTCAGATTTTTCCATACGGCTGCATAAATAGAACAAAACCTCTTTAAAACTATATCTTAAAACTAGGGCTATCAACAGGCTGGGCCTGGGGTTGGTTTTGGCCCGGATTTTGAACTGTTTCAGGGTGGGCGATCAGACCAGCTCTATTCAAATTTCTGATTTTGCAGGCCCGAGCCCAGCCCATTGACACCTCTACTCAAAACCCACCCATAGCTTACCAAACAACTATTTCTTAAAATTCACCTATAGTTTACCACACTGCCTACACTTTGAAATTCAACTATCTAAATAACTTTTGGTTGCTTTTATTATTATTATTATTACAGAAGTGATCTTGCAATGGAACCATTACTACTGGCAGAACACAGTCCACTGGAGCGCATTACCGTATGGACTTGGATTTGGTGGAGGCCTCTCCAATTCGGAGCTTGGTACTAGTCTATGGTGGAAAAATTTCTATAGGACCCACCATTATGTATGTGGCTTGTGTTGATCGAGTGTCTTTACTATGGTATAGTGTAGTTGGGTCCACCGAAACACACTGTGATGATCTCGATTGACTGAGGAAAATAAATATAAATAATTTTAAGATATGTGAAAGAAATTTATTGATTGATTGATAGCTAAATAAACGAATCTATAACCCTTTAAATAGGGATATCGAGACTTGGAATAAGTTTAGGAATTAAACTATAATTAAAACTCCCTAAAATTCGTAACTTACTATAAATAGTAACTTTACTATTTATAGTAAGTGTCCTATGTGGCTTAACTACGTTATTCTCCTAATTTTTTTAAACACTTTTCATGTTGGACACAACTCTTGAAGCCCAATGGATGAACAATTATAATCAAACTAAAACTTATTAAAAATAGTAAAAACGGAAATTAACATGGAATTTAGCCGTCGATATGATGGGATCTCGTAAATTCAGAGTGAGCAACCCCGCATAGCCAGGTTGGTTGGCTAAAGTAGCTCATCCTACCCCAAAATCATATTTGCTACGTCAAGTAACTCATTCCAATTTGCGAGATATGCCTATTTTAAGGTTCTAACGGTCTTGATGACTTGTGGCTCTGATCGGGCATTCTCTGATCCATCTTGGACATGAAAGTATCCGCGACCCGCTCTACATCAGTCCTCTCTACTTCAAAAGAACTCGTCCTCGAGTTCTCGTGCTGCTTCGATTCATGATACTCAGTCCGGTGTGCCGTAACGATACCCGGATTAAAAGTTATGATCAATTTACGATCCACCTTCTTTTGGTCCAACCATGCTAGGAATGTATCTATGACACGTTCTACATCAGACCCATCCGCTTGGAAAAAACTCATCCTCAAGTTACTCAAGGAACTTAGTTTATGATTCTGAGATAACTTTTGATGCCGATGTTTATTAGTCATTTCCTTGTACTTGGCATTAGGCTCTTGAGTTGACACAATACATGTACTCATGCTCTCCTTGACTTCACTAGTATCGATCAGTTCCTTCACTCCTGCCTTCAGGATCTGACATTCTTTCTGGCTCACTTGACAATGAGAGCGGTTGGGCAAGCTAGCCCCAGGGACAAGGCATATGTGATGTTGGATGTCCCTCATGGTGGGCAATCAATCAAGTAAATCTTCAGGCCAGACTTTTTTAAATTCGTTCAGAAAAGGCCTTAAACTTGGAGGAATGTCTAAGGGTTTCAATTCTTTGCCCTTTACCACTACGGCGTATACCTCGCCGGCTTCATTGGATTCCTCTACGGAACCTCGAACAGTCAAGAGGGAGCTCCCCTTCACTTTAGAAGCTTCGGGGTGTTTCTCTAGTGTCATAGGGGCAAGAATTATCTTTCGACCGTCTTTAACAAAGATGTAAACATTATCTCATCCTCGGTGGGTCGCATCATGGTCTGACTGTCATGGTCGATCGAGTAACATATGGCATGCTTCCATGTCTACCACATCACAAAGTATCTGATCTTTATAAGTTTTACAAATTGAAAACAAGACAGTGCATTGTTCAGTTACATTGGTCTCGTTCACCCTCACTACACCAAAATCCCTATTCAGGAATGGTTTTTAACCGTAGTTAAAAGGGGCATCATAAAAAATTGTCACAAATTTTCAAGGCGTCGCAAAAGATTAGAGACGGTTAAAAACCGTCGCAAATTTCCAAATTGTACTTTTCCTCATCTAGGAATGATGTTGCCCTTATAATTCAAGTTGGGTGCATGAAATGAAGATGTGCCCATATAATTGAAGCTTATCTTCGCTTGGGGTGCATATGATTGCTCTAAATCTGTAGTTTAAATGGCTTCACTATGTATAGTGTAGCTTATGTGATGTACTGTAGCTTAGACTTAACACCACATAGCTTAGACTTTAAGTTACTTGTAGCCTATGCTACATGTGACATAGCCTATATATTACATGCTACATAGCCTATAGTACAAGTTATTTTTCATTAAAATATTACAATTGGTTAATGACTTCGATGATTTATGACATTTTTCATTTTTTGATTTTTAAAATTTAAAAAAAAAATAAAAATAAAAATAAAAAAAATAAAAAAATAAAAATAAAATCAACAATTTTAGTAAAATAATTAGTACTAAATCAGTTATGTCGCTCTTTCTTTACCTTTATACATAATCTTTGCCTAGTTTTCCTATCATTTTAGGTTATATTTGGTTGCAACAAATGTCATTAAATATCATTTTCATTATTAATCAGATTAGGTGCAAAATATCATGAAATTTCATGATATTTGGTGCAACCAATCACAACCTTAACTAAAAAAATCTGGAAGTAGCGTGTACCTTACATGCACGCTATATAGCTTAAGTTCACACTTTAGAGGGGTGAACCTTATGCTTCCATGATATCCACTATTTAAAACACTGCTCTAAATGTAGAGGCAACTTCATGTTTTCCAATTAGGTAATGAGGAGAATAAAGGAGATAGTTAATGCATTAAACAGAGTGAGAAAGATGAAATAAGCCCACCTTGAATACGATGTATCACTTTCACAAGTTGAAATTTCAGTAGTGGAATCAGATAGATCCTTGCTAGTCCCCTATCTGCTAGTCCCCTCTTGATTTGTTCTTTCAGACAACGCCAAATTGGGAAGTTTCTTCTGTCTAATATTTGTGCCTTTCACATAAAATGTTGTCATCTGATGGTCATTTGTGAATCATACACCACTGATTATATATTTTATTAGAATGCTCATCTAATGACTGGGAATATGAAGAAGTAAATGAACATCAGAAAATTCTTACCTTTGACCACTTCCTTAATGGGTCTAGATTCACTCCTCTGTTTATCATAACACCGACCAGGTCTCATCTCTGAGTCTGTTCAAAAACAGGGGAAAAACGAACATGAATGGTCGCATCTTTCAAGCCTAATTTGCGGTGATAGCTGTCACAAATGGTTGTACAGGTGCCTAGTTAGAGTTCTTGTGCTTAGGCAATCCCTACTAGGGGACCCACTGATTTGGAGTGGCTCCACAAAAGTGCAGAAGTGTGCTCCAAAAAACCATCCATACAGTTTTGTGGGACCCAAATGATGCCTGAATGACAAAAAATTGGTTAACCATTTCATACTATATTCGAAATCATGATCCTGAATAAAAAAATAAAAATAAAAATAAAAAAGAAGAAGAAGAAGAAGAAGAAGAAGAAAAGAAAGCACCTGATGCAGCGATGAACGTGATGAGGTCGATCACCATCTTCCTCAAGGATAACTACTCCGAATCCACGGAGCTTCTCTAGACTCCTCACAGAGACTTCTCGAATCCATGAGGAAAGAAAGCAAGAAAATATAAATAAATTCTAATAAATTTGAATTTAATTGATCCTTGAAATAAACGAGTTCACAACCCTTTAAATAGGGATACCAAGCAATATGAGAGAAATCAGAAGCAAACTAAAACTAAAACTCGTAAATTTTCCTAGAAATCACTTTTCATAACTAGAAATTCATAACTTACTATAAATAGTAAATTTACTTTTTATAGTTTCCTATGTGGCTTAACCACGTTATTCTCCTAATTATTCTAAGCACTTTTCATGTTGGACACAACTCCTAAAGCCCAACGGATGAAGAGTTATAATCAAACTAAAACTTACCAATATGGTAAAAACGGAAATAAACATGGAATTCGACTGTTGATATGATAGAATCTCGCAAGTTCGGCGTGGGCAACCTGGCATAGCCGGGTTGGTTGGCTAAAGTAGCTTGTCCTACCCCATAATCATATATGGTACGTCGAGTAACTCATTCCGGTTTGCGAGATATGCCTGTTTTAGGGTTCTGACAGTCTTAATGACTTCTGTCGTTGATCGGGCCTACTTTAATCCATCTTAGACATGAAAGTGTCCGCGACCCGCTCTACATCCGTCCCGTCCACTTCAAAAGAACTCATCCTCGAGATCTCGTGCTGCTTCAGTTCATGATACTCGGTCTGGTGCGTCGTTACGATACCCAGATCAAAGTTATGATCAATTTACGGTCCACCTTCTTTTGGTCCAACCATGCTAGGAATGTATCTGTGACACGTTCTACATTAGACCCCTCCGCTTGGAAAAAAAACTCTTCCTCGAGTTACTCAAGGGACTTGGTTCATGATTCTGAGATAACTTTTGATGCCGATGTTTATTAGTCATTTTCTTGTACTTGACATTAGGCTTTTGAGTTGACACAATACACGTACTCATGCTCTTCTTGACTTGGTTATAGGGCAGTTCACGAGTCAAGCTCGCTCGACTCGGCTCAAGTCAGCTCGGATTGACTCGGCTTGAATGGCCAATTCGAGCCGAGCCAAGCTAATTATTTGAAGCTCGAGTTGAGTTCAAGCCAAGTTCGACCAGGGGGCATTTCAACTCGACTCGACTCGACTCGAAGCTCGAACTCGAGCTCGACTTAGCTCGATTAATAAATATATTAAATATTATATTATATTATATTATATATATATATATATCTATATATATATTATCTAATATATATATATATATATATATATATTATATATATATAATATATATATATGTAAGTTTTAAGTTTAAACTTAAAAATAAAAAAATAAAAAAACAAATCCTAAAGTCTCTACCCGACCGTATGCACCCCCTTCCCTTTCCCTTTATTCTCTTTCTCTACCCACTGCCAGCCGCACGCCCGCCCCGACCACCACCACCAGTTTTCATTTCAGCTCCATAATAGTATGATTTCAATCTCTTGAAATCTACTTCTTAGGCGAGAAACCCAAGAAATTCGAGATGGGTTCTTCTCAGATTTGTTAGAGCTTCAAGGAAATCCAATGATCTGATTGGCTAGAGCTCTTTACTTGGATTTCTGATCTGTGTTCTACTTTGTTTCTTTTCTAGTACTTGGATTTCTGCTGGTGGAAGAAGATCAAGAACAAATCGGTTCTTACAGGTTTTCTCATCCGATTTGAAGCTTTGTTTGGTTTTTTCATCAGGTTTTGCTTTGATTCTTTTAAGATTTTTGAATTTTTCATCAATGGAAGAGGATCAAGAACAAAATCCATTACTCTCTCACCCAACAAGCTCGAGCTCGACTCGAAGTAAACTCGATTCGACTTGAACCACTAGCTCGACTCGACAGCTTTGGCAAACAAGCCAAGCTTCAATGTTGAGCTTGAGGCCAAGCTCAAGCTCGAGCTCAAACTCGAGTACATCATGGACAAGCCAAGCCAAGTTTGGCCCACCTCAACTCGACTCGACTCGGCTCGATGCCCACCTCTACTTGGTTAGTATGAATCAGTTCCTTCACTTCTGCCTTCAAAATCTGACATTCTTTCTGACTTATTTGACAGTGAAGGCGGTTGGGCAAACTAGCCCCAGGGACAAGGCTTATGTGATGTTGGATGTCCCTCATGGGGGGCCAATCCATCGAGTAAATCTTCTATACATAATAATCCATTAAAACTAGGAAGTTCAGCCTTACCTCGATAGTATCTTTCAATATGATCTAGACGATCTCCTCCATGGACTGGTTGTCGGGCAAAGCCGTCATCGAGGTCCTTGTCGCTAGAACTCGCATTATCTGGTATAGCTCTACGATTCACCACTGGTAGTGCTCTACGAAAATCGAGGTTGTGTCCTATAGTAACCACAGACGGTTGAGCATCACATAGGGCTCGTGGCGGAATTAGCGCATCCACACTACAGTTGAGGGTTGCCTGCATGTGAATGTGTTGAACTTGTATATCAAGATAGTTATGGACCATCAAAGATAGCTTACAAGAAATTTCTTAATTTATAAGAATGTAACATTCAATACGAAAAGTTGCAAATTTATACTGTAAAGATTTCCAATCTGGAAAGATTCCTTGATTAGACCGTTAAGATCGTTATATTTGTATGATTGTTGAAGTAATACTAAGAGTATACTTTCCTAAGTAACTTGATAAATTTGTTTTTTTTAAGAAAAAAGGTGGGAGCACAGCTCATAATACATTTGTGAATGTTCTATGAATGCCTATGGAAATCAATATCAATCACAAATCAATGTAAACACCACTACATTGTAGATACCTGCTTAGTTGATTCAGCCAATTTCAAGATAATCCAACAAGGTTTAGAACACCCTAAAAGCCAAAAGAATTGCTCATTTTCAACCACAGATCGATGAGCTTTGACCTTTCTTCTGTTGACAGAGATTGATGCTTTGGTTTCCTTACTAGGCTCTCTATTTGCAGGCCATATGTTGAATGGTTAGGATTACCAGGGAGGTTTGTGGCATGGACCACCACATGTTGACTGCATCGAGGAAATCTTTCTTCGTCACCGTCTTCTTTTTCACCTGGATAGTAAACATCCCCACCTAAATGCATACACTCCTGATGTCTGCCCCTAAACAAATCCATAACCAAAGTTTTTTTTTTTTTTTTTTTTTTTTAAGTAGACGAAACTTTGGCAGGAAGTGAAACAGCTAATGCAGACACACTCCTATTGAAAATAAAGTTGCCATTGGAAAGAGAGACAACAGATGCTCACTTCAGCATCAGTTTTAGGCACACAAACTCATTAGAAATTTGACAAAGTACTCGCACGATTGACAGCAGGATAGAGTAGAAATATTGTAGGCAATATGTGAACAAACTTTGATGCCATCAATGCTGCTAACCTGTTTGTTTGCAGAAATAATATGCGGGAAGATTTGTGAATAACAAGTAGAAGGCTAAGAGACAACTAATGCTGCTAACCTGTTTGTTGCCATCAAAAGAGATTCCATTTCAAATTTCCCCACAAACAAACAACACAACATTGTCAGCAAATAAAATTAATAAAACCCATCATGGTACCTGTTCCATATGACCCTGTGGAAAGTAGTAAACCCGCTCTCCTTCACGAGGCACCATAACCAATGGCCCCACACAGGCATGCCATAATTCCTTATACGACACATCTCCAGAGGCTCCTACAAAGCACCACAGGTGACAAAGGTTCAAAATGCTGGAATGCATCGGGTTAATACCATCCGGTGATGTGATACAAACAGTCGAACTAATGTTTGTACTACTGATACATATCAAAATGTGCCTTAGACACATTCCTCCATAAAGAAATAATGAAATTCAATATCATACAATGGTCAATAAAACCAGATGTTGCCAAACCTTATCAGGAATATATCACAATAAATTCATACAAGGATTTGATGCATTCAAGCGATTTATTGAACCTTGCATATAACATTAACTAAAAACAGAGAAAAGGAAACGAACAGAAACAAAGTAAAGGTCAAAAACCAGCATGCCCTAATTCAGTAATTCCAGGTTGAGGACCATGGTCCAAAGGCCGAAGCCTACTTCAAGAGACCCCTTTCCATTAAAACAGACAATGATAAACAGAAGGTAATTATGGTGCACGAGCACTAAGGCCTGTTCGTGTAGAAACAGGCAAATCTCAACCTAAGGTTTCAACTAGAACAGTTCAGCTATAACCGCCCCTTTTTATAAGCATTTTTGCCTTTGAATGGGCTGTGGTACAACTACAATCCATTGTAGGTTATCAGTACTCTGTGTAAATGTATACCGAATTACTGATGAACATGTGCAATTTGAGGAAAATACTACCAAATCGGAGTAGCATACTAAGAATTTCATAACCAAATTTCAGCAAAACCAGATTAGAAAAAGGTGCAAGAATCATGTTTTATGCCATCAAATGTAGCTGGAAGCCTAGACCAAAAGAATGAATGTTAATACATTAGTTTGAGGTCTATGAACTCAAGGACTCAGGTACAACAAGCACGTAAACCACATGAAGCCATTTGAAAGCTATGGCAACCAACTTTGCACATTTAACTTACATGTTGATCTTGATGTTTCTTTGCACATTTAACTTCAATTTCAAGCAAGCAAAAAAAAAAAAAAAAAAAAAAACAAAAACAAACAAACAAATTGCTACACAATTTTGTGAAAGGAAAAAAGGAAAGAAAGAAAGAAAAAGAAAACAAAAGTTGGTAAGCACCAACCATTTAATTCCTCTCCTCTGAAATATGGTATGAAAGTTTTTTTTTTCTGAACAAAAAATGAGGTTTACATACACAATCTAATTCAGGGAGGAAGCGAAGAGAAAATGGACTGACACAGACAGGCAGCTTCTCTTGTTGTTCCATATAGCAACCCCACAACCTCACCAAGTTCCTGTACTTTCTCCTTGTCTTATAGAATTAACATCACAATCACCAGGTTCCATGTCTTATAGAAGAGGGACAGCAATCACTGACTGATGAAAACATGTTAGTTGCAAATCTTTTGATCAAAGAAACTTCAGCATTTGGCATCAATAAGAGAGGAATTCAGCAATTGGATTCACACCCAAAATATTTATTTGCAGAAAGGCATACAGACACAAGTACAAATGCAAACCTGAGCAATAGCTGATACAATCACGAGTCATGATAGAGTCTTAATATGGATTGATTCCTAATTTATTAATAAACCAAAACACAGATTCATGACTGGTGGTGGTGTAACTTAGATTATTTATATTATAACAATTAATGCCTGGTTACTTTTTTCATGCTCAGTGGGCTCATCTGGGACTGCATGCACTTCATATCACCTGTTCGCAAATTCCCTCTGTTGGTAGCGTGCAATAGTTGATCTTAAGAAGCAAGTTCCTTTTTGTGGGTAGCATGCAATAGTTGTGCTAATGTAAGTTGTGGGGCCTGATCGTGTTAGTATGTGAGTCATGATGGTGATCATGTTTCATGGGGTTCCCTGCTATTTTGAGCAGCCAACTGCTCGAGCATGACACTTCATGTGTGTGCCTGTGTGGTTACTTCGGGCTTAGCAGTTTGCCTAGCAATTGCCCCACCGTGACCCTGCACTGCTTGCTTGCCCTGTGGGCATGGATGTAATAGTTGGACTAGGGGTCACTACTGGGGGTCGCTTGATCAACTCTGCATTTTTCCCAGAAAAAGAAAATAGGGATTCCTTTCAGTTGTTTTTTTGTGCAAATCCCGAGCAACCACTAAATCAAATATCCTATGGTAGTTTCAGCTTGGAACGGAATCACGTCATGTCGGGACCTCCTGTTTTGAAGGACCACCAAGACTAGACTAGAGGAAACCCGGGTGGTTCAGCCACATTCTCTAAATGGAATGGCTCATGGCTCCAGGACTCAACTCTGAGCGCAGGCAGATTGGCTTATCATTGGAGGTAGCATCAGGAGGGCTTTTGACTTCGCCTCCAGAACTCCCACTATGAATTGATCGAAAACTTGTCTAACTTACTGGCTGAATGACTGTTAGACCACATGTATTTTGCCTCCTGAAGAGGCAGATCTACCAGTCCCGTTCTAGCAATAGTATACACCACGACTCCCCAACAACCTGGAACAGCTCGAGCTTCTCTGCATCTATCTGATATAACGGATAGCGATTACCGCCTGATAGAAAAATGAACCACGGACAAGACTCTAGAATTCCATGCTTAACAGCATACCACCATGTCTCCTCTCAGATTTTTTTTGTTAACCCAAACGGCCTGCGGATGCTCCACTCTGCAATAGATGTTCCGCCTAGGAATTCCTCTAAACAGTTCCTTTGCAACAGATATTCCCCATACTTCATATATCCCAATATTAAAGAGTTCTGGGAAGAAACATCTCTCATGGGCATTTTATCAAACAGTATGCGTGCATCATTGATCTGACCACATTTTACATACACATCATGGAAGAAGATCACCTCTCTTGCCATGTTGTATACCAAATCTGAGCTTTGATGAGCTTCCCATCCAGAACAGCACGTTCCTCCTCTTCTTTGGCGTCATCCTCTCTGTCACTGCCTTCGCTTTCTCTCCTGCATCCTCATCGAGCTCAAGCTCGTCAACACCAACCTTGGGAGAATCGCCATGTCTGCTGCCCTCATCAACAGCATCTTCGGATGGGTGATGTTCACCATTGCAGCTGCCCTTGCTTGGAACGAAAACTCCCCTGTTTCTTCCCTATGGTCCGTCCTCTCCACGGCTGCCAACGTTTTCATTTGCATCTTCATGGTACGGCCTGCCATCATTTGGGTAATACACCAAACACCTGATGGGGAGTCCTTCGACGAGATCCACATGTCTATGATACCGAATGGTGCATTAGCTGAGAAGCTGGAGGACTGTCAGGACTGCTGATGCCGCTCTTCTTCGCCATCAGCGGACTTAAAGACGGATTTGGCATATGTGAAGAAAGTGGAGGGGTTGATCCTGATGGGAATCATTCTAGAAGCTCGCATTGGGAAGGTCGATAGCACTATGATCCTCGCCTTCTGCTATGGTTTGCCACTGCGTGAAGGATTTTCGCTCAAGATGCTCGTGAACACCAAGGGGTAATCGAACTGATCGTCCTCCACATCGGAAGACATAAGCAGGTACCCTTTCTCTCTATCCAGTGGAATAAAATAGTTTGCTCTAATTAAGCTATAAGAATGTTCTTTATTCCTACAGTCATGGTTTAAAACCGTTTGCACCTGGAACGACTTAAAGTCGTTCCTGAACCAAATCACATCCGTTCCTAATCAATAATTTTGGTGTAGTGCCTTTTATTCTAGCCAATTGAGTAGGGGGGAAGATGTTTTCTTGTAGGTAGTTGCAACTTGTCTACCATAACTTTCAAGACGATGTTCTCGCTACTATCACTGTCTATGATCACATCACGACTAGAGTTATGTCACTGTGGATGTAATTTTTTCCATGGGGTGTACATTAATCGCCTTGCGACTAGATATTCGCCACGATCCTCGCTCATCCATTCTTCGCCATGTGCTCATTCCTTAGTGACTTGTTCATCTTCATCAAATTCATAGTCTTCTTCTGTGGCCTCACCTTCAGTGCCCCCTTTATTAATGGTCAAGTGGGTTGCGAGGTGTTGAAATCTAGATGGGTCACTCCCACTGGTAGTAGAAGGTTGATGATGTCCTACTACTAGTTCTTTTCCTCGTGTTAGTTCTAAGTCCTGAGTGGGACCCGTCATGGGGGCCCGAGTTGAAGGGTAAGGCTAAATAAGAACTCTTGCAAGCTGTATTTCTGCCCTACCTGCCAACTGAACTACTTCATCCACGGTTCTGACTGGGTGCATCTGAACTTGGTCCTAAATTGTCGATCGTAACCCACCTATAAATCGTGCTACCTTCTGTGATTTTGTTTCTAACAGATTGCTTCGTATTGCCAACCGCTGAAATTCTTCACTGTAATCTGTGACAGTTTAATTCCTTTATCGGCAATTTTGGTATCGCTGGAACAATACCTGCTCGTAATCACTAAAGAGGAATCATGATCAAATAAGGCATCTCATCCATGACCATGATGAGATGGGTGCCTTATTTCGTCGGGCACCGAAATGCTACCAACTTCACCTTTTTATGCTCTGGCACATCCATGTAATCAAAATATTATTCTACTTCAGCAAGTCAATCAAGTAAATCTTCTATACATAATAATCCATTAAAACTAGGAAGGTCGGCCTTACTTCGATAGTCTCTTTAAATACGATCTAGACGATCTCCTTTATGGACTGGTCGTTGGGTAAAGCTGTCATCGATGTCATCGTCGCTAGAACTCACATTGGTATAACCTTACTATTAACCATTGGTAGTGCTCTACGGAAATCAGGATTGTGCCGTAAAACAACCATGGCGGTTGAGCATCACCTAGGGCTCGGGGAGGAATTAGCGCATCAGCAATACGGTTGAGGGTTTCCTACAACTCTTGCACAGTTAACTGACTCTCCTGGTGGAAAGGCTTCATTCTTTCCGAAAGATAACGAATCTCTGGTGTTGAGTGTCAAATATTGTGTATTCTTCCCTATTTATATCTTAGTTTTATGAACATGATAATGCTTAATGGTCTATTTTATACATGTTTGTGTTACAAGGTGAATCTCAGAGCTTGGATTGAAAAGAATGCTAAAAGCATGGATTTAATGCTCAAGAATCACCAAGCCAAAGGTTAGATCTTAGAAGATCAAAAATGAAGAATTCACATGCCAAAGATCCAAAAAAACTAAGTGAGGAATAAAGAGAATCAAAGACTTGAAGTGAAGAAAATGAATTCTAAAAATTTGCCTGCTTCGACTAGTCTAAGCCCTCCTTCGACCAGTCTAAGCTTTGCCTCGACTAGTCGAAGAAACTTCGGCTCGAACTCCAACAACATTATCTTTTAAATTCGCGCGATCCTCGACTAGTCGAAGAAACTTCGGCTCGAACTCCAACAACATTATCTTTTAAATTCGCGCGATCCTCGACTAGTCGAAGACTGTCCTCGACTTGTCGAGGGTTACGCAGATTTTGCGCGGACTGCATAAATTTGAGGCGATTTCTGTACTTTTCCAACTCGGTGCGAAAGTTAGAGTTCTCCAACTATAAATAGGAGTTCATAGGATGTTCATAGGCATCTTGTAGGGTTTAAGGAGTGGAGCAAAAGTGTGGAGAGCCGCCGCCAAGAGTCTTTCTTCTTCTTCCTTAGTTTGTTTTTATACTTTTCCTAAGAGATTTTAGTTCAATCATGTTTATGGTTGGCTAAACCTTTTAGCTAGGGCTAAGAGGTGAAGCTTATAGCGTGATTGAGATGTTTACTTTGCTTTGATTCATGTTTTATTGAACTTCATTGAATCGTAGTTTGATTTTAAGGAATATTTTCAGTTTTTAATGGTTTGTTGTGACTCAAATTACAATAGATTTGCGATAGCTTTAAATATCTTCTTTTTCTATTAAAGATTGTGGGATTGGTAAATCTTGTTGTTCACCATCGTCCCTTGGGTATGATAGGGTGATGGAATCCCTTCCAATCATCACAATTCTCATCCATTGAGAATTAAGTCAATGAAAGTTCAGATTTGATTTAATTGTCATATTTTTCCAATTGGATAAGATAGGACTCCAATTCCAATTGTGTTCATTGAATCAAGTAGCATCTTAATTGCTACAAGTGGATCCTTGGCACCCTATTTCCCACCTTTAAATTCACAAGTTTTAATTAACACAACTCAAAATTACTTCCTTTATTCAGATTTCTAATTTAAATTTTCTTCTAGTTTTAATTCTGGTTATGTTCAGAATACACACGAGTTTAGTCTATGTGGATTCAACATCGGTCTTACCAAGATTATTACCATATTGTGACCCTACACTTGGGGTTGTGAACAAGTTTTTGATGTCGTTGTCGGGGACTAACAGTTGCTTTTTTTTGAATTTAATTAGATTTATAATTAGGTTATGATTAGGGTTAACTTTTATTTTATTTTTAGGTTAGGAGTTTTTTTTTTCTTTGTTTTAAAAACTAACTTTGTTTTCGGTTTTGTAGGGTCCTGACCTAACATCTCATATCTAGTTACTTTGTTCTAACTCTCCCTTTCTTACTTCTTATTTGCTGTAGTTTTCAATTCTGATATTTAGGATTAAATTCTGAACTTTTAGGCTGCGAGTGTTTCATGTCCAAGTGAGTTCGTGACAACACTCGACATCTCTTAAGTGAAAGAGGATTAGTTGAGGGGTTATTTATCCATCACAGGATTAGGCATCACTTGAGATCCTCAGAGTCATTTGAAGTGATGGCTCTCAATCAACCTGTAATTCAACCTCAACCTACGGTTGAGGTTAGTTCAGGATGAAAACGAGGTGCATCATGCACCCCCGCCTCGTACTCTATGAGACTATTTACAACCAGCGGGGATGAACACACCTTCATGCATGGTTTTTTCAAAAAATACAGGACATATGGATACCAAGCCAGGAGTGATCCAACTCCTTCCAAAGTTCCATGGACTTGAATCTGAAAATCCATATTTACACATGAAAGAGTTTGATGAGATTATATCCACTTTTTATATTCCTAACGTGTCTGAGGACACGGTCAGGCTGAAACTCTTTTCCTTCTCCTTAAAAGAGAAAGCTAAGATGTTGTTGCATTCACTACGTCCACGATCTATTGGCAGATGGAATGACATGATAAGGGAGTTCATAAAGAAATTCTTCCCATATCATGAAACAAACACCCTTAGAAAATCGATCATGAACTTCGCCCAAAAGGAAGATGAAACATTCTTCCAATGTTGGGAGTTGTTCAAGGATCTTGTCAATTCATTCCACGACACAGTTTTGAAACATGACACATAACAAGTTTTTCCTTTTTACGATGGGTTAACTTCTTCCATGCTCCAAATGGTCGAGACAATGTGCAATGGAGAATTCACGAACAAAGAAGTCGATGATATGTGGGATTATTTTGACAAGCATGTTGAAAACACACAATTATGGGACATCTCCTCAAAACCTAGCACCACTTCTAAGCCTACTCAATCAAAGGAGAAGGGTGGAATATATCTTTTAAAAGAGGAAGATGATATAAATGTTTAAGTGACCAGTCTCACAAGGAAACTCGAGGCCATGGAACTTAAAAAGGATAAGGCTAAGGAAACTATTTGCGGTATTTGTGCTTGCAATATTCATACAACTGAAAATTGTCCAACAATACCTACTTTTCAAGAAATTTTGAATGAGCAATCGAATGCCGTAAACAATTACCAGAGGCCTTTCAAAGGACCCACTTTCAATTCTTACAATCCTAGTTGGACAAATCATCCAAACTTTAGTTAGAGGAATGAACAAACTGCTACTCCTCAAGGATTCCCTAATCAATTTCTAAATCAAGGGAAACCTCAAGAGGATCTGGTCCTAAAGCATCTTCAAAATTAAGAGCTTTTCAATCAGGGTATGCTACAAGCCTTTCAAGACCTTACGAAGGCTGTACAAGGCCTTGAGACAGAATGCGATTGGGGAAAAAGGAAGCCTTCCAGCTCAACCCCTTCCAAATCCAAAACAGCAATATGAAGACAGCGACCTGAACTCTTCAAATCAAATGGAGCAAGCTAAGTCTATCACCACTCTCAGGAGTAGAAAAACAATTGACAAAACTATTCCGGTAAGGGCTGAAAAGTCTAAGGAACCAGAAGTAGACATAGATGATGGACCTAGCACTACTCCACATGGATTAGAACCGGAATCTCTAAGCAAGTCAATTGCTCCATTCCCCCAGCAGTTAATTGCACCAAAACCTCTAGCCAACTTACATGATATTCTAGAGGTGTTGAAACAAGTGAAGCTCAACATCCCTCTTCTAGATGCTGTGAAACAAAGTCCTTCATACGCCAAATTTCTAAAATACTTATGCACAACCAAGAGGCAACAAAGTATCAAAAAGAAGATATTCGTAACAAAAAAAGTGAGTGCCATCTTCAAGTAAAGTGTGCCACAAAAATATAAAGATCCAGGTAGCCCAACTATCACTTGTATAATTAGGAATCACAAAATAGAGAACGCACTTCTTGACTTTGGGGGCGAGCGTAAATCTGATCCCTTACTCGGTCTACGACAATTTGGTCTAGGTGAATTAAAATCCACCAGGACCACACTACAGCTCACGGATTGCTCAGTTCGAGTACCGAGGGGGATAATTAAGGATGTGTTGGTCCAGGTTGACAAATTCTACTACCCAGTAAATTTTATCATCCTAGATACACAGCCTATTGCAGATATGAGCACTCAAATTCTTATCATACTTGGTTGCCAGTTCCTTGCTACATCAAATGGTATCATCAATTGTAGGAATGGGGTCATGAATTTGTCTTTTGGAAATATGACGTTGGAACTCAATATCTTTTTCAACATGAGCAGACAAGCAGAAGATGATGATGAAACCCACGACGTTAATATGATAGACTCTTTCATGGAAGATAAAGCTCTGATAACCTTATCCTCTGACCCTTTAGAGACATGCTTGGCACACTCCCTCAATTTGATGATGATACGATTAGGGAGATAGATGTCATGCTGGATACTGCACCGGTACTTGAAGTTAACCGGTAGAGGCCATAGTTTAAAGAATTGCCTCAAACTGATATAGTGCCTCTACCATCTAACCTCAAAGCGTCGAAGCTTAACATGAAACCTTTACCCTCTGATTTAAAATATGTCTATTTAGGTCAAGATGAGACATACCCGGTGGTGATCTCTTCCCACCTTGAGCAAGAACAGGAGAATATGCTTATATCCACTCTCGTTGAGCATAAAGGAGCTCTTGGATAGTCAATCGCAGACCTCAAGGGAATTGACCCTTTGATTTGTACTCACTGCATTTATCTAGAGGATAATACAAAAACCTCCCGACAACCACAACGTCGTTTAAATCCAAATATGAAAGAAGTGGTTAAGGCCGAGATCCTTAAATTATTAGATGTGGGTATCATGTACCCTATATCCAATAGTGAATAGGTGAGTCCAACTCAAGTGGATCCTAAGAAGTCCGAAATCACCATCGTAGCCAATGCCAACAATGAACTCGTGCCAACTAGAGTTACTACTGGTTGAAGAATGTGCATTGACTACAGGAAGTTGAATACCGTTACGAGGAAGGACCACTTTCTTTTGCCCTTCATTGATCAAATCTTGGAAAGGCTAGCTAGTCACTCTTACTATTGCTTCCTTGACGGATATTCGGGCTACAATAAGATAAAGATAGCCCTTGAAGATTAAGAGAAGACAACGTTCACATGTCCTTACGGTACATTTGCTTACCGAAGGATGTCATTCGTACTGTGTAATGCCCTCATCACTTTTCAGTGATGCATGATAAGTATTTTTTCTGACATGGTGGGGCAATATTTAGAGGTCTTCATGGACGACTTCTCTGTCTTTGGTCCATCCTTCAGCAAATGTTTGAAAAATCTAAAAAATGTGTTGAAGCGATGTGAGGAAAAGAATTTGGTACTAAATTGGGAGAAGTATCATTTCATGGTTCGCAAGGGAATTGTTCTTGGACATATCATCTCGTCCAAGGGAATTGAGATAGATAAGGCTAAAATTGATCTTATCTCTAATTTACCTTCACCTAATAGCATACGAGACGTGCGATCTTTCTTAGGACATGCTGGATTTTACAGAAGATTCGTAAAGGACTTTAGTCACCTCTCTCGTCCTTTATGCAATCTACTTCAAAAGGATGTACCATAAGAGTGGACTGAGCAATGCCAGGAAGTTTTTTCTAAGCTCAAAGGCATGTTGACTACTGCTCATATCATGCAGCCACCCGATTGGAGCATTCCTTTTGAGATCATGTACTATGATGCTCCTGACTATGTTATTGGGGCGGTGTTAGGACAGAGAAAAGAAATAAAACTATGTTATTCATTATGCAAGTAGAACTTTAAATCTTGCCCAAGTGAACTACTCTACTATGGAAAAGGAACCGTCGTATAATGATCTTGAATCTTGATCAGATTCAAGATCATTATTTACACTGATCATGTGGCGCTCAAGTACCTTCTTTCTAAAAATGATGCTAAGCCCCGTTTGATAAGATGGATCTGTAACGCCCTGAATCTTCAGGACCCGAGTACACGACCCGTTTTCTAAAAACTTGAGTGTTAACCTTAAAGGATGGTCAAATTCAATATATAATATTTTTCTTTCATCAGAGTTAACAGATGAGCGTAGGATGGACAAATCAACGTGAAGGAAAATTTCATTTACATTTGAAATATACAAGAGCTGCCCATAATGACTTATACAAACCAATGTTTTCATTATTACAATTACAAAATGAAATAATATCACATGTGAAATAAAGTAAATTGCAACATTCTTGAGCTGTGAAATCCTGTAACAGCCTTAGCAAATATAATCATACACCCTTGTCAACCATAGCCTGCTCCTCACCAATATGAGTGTGAACATCATCAGGGCCACATGTGCTACCGGTACGGTTGTATATTTGATAGATGAGTGGCCAACTCAGTGTGAATTCCCCTCAAGATTACACACCGTCGCATTAGGTAAGAAATAGTATAAAACACATCCAGACAACCAAAACAATACATGATGCAGTCTTATTAGGTGCATGGATGCATGAATGCAATCGTCGGCCCAGGTAAAACATCTAGACAACTAAAACAATACATGATGCAGTCTTATTAGGTGCATGGATGCATGAATGCAATCGTCGGCCTGGGTAAAACATCGAGACGGCTTATGTCCTGGGTAAAACATCCAGACGGACATTGGGGTCGCCACCCAAGGATATGACTGGTCATCAGCGCAACACTCAGCGTAATTGCATGGGCATGAAGATCTAAGTCATCATCATAAATCGAATAACTGGTCATAAGCGTAATATTCATCGTAATCGTAGGGTAAAGTGATCCAAGTCATCGTAATATGCCATGTACGCATGATTTGTCAACCCATTATTAGTCCAATTACAACCAGCCGATTTAATAAGCTCACGGTCACTACAGGGAGCACGTGGCCTAGCATAGGCCGACAACTCGGGCATAGTATCCCATGACTACATCCCTCGGCCCATGAGGCTACCATCTTGGGATGTTTGATGGAGACCTATTGACTAGTGGCCAATCACATTACAGTATATAGGGCTTACCATCGCATGGTTGCACTATATAAAATATCGAACCCATCTAAAGCAAGTACCAAAACAAAACCACATAGGGCGAGTATTAAAATATGCCACATAGAGTCGATATCAAAACTATATGATAAAGACCATCCTTAAAAAGAATTTGGGCACAACAACCTTGAATGGTAGGCCCACATCAATGATCCATCTAGACCACCACTTAATAACCACTAAGTCGAAGGTTCATTACGATCACAACTAGTCAAGTTAAATCCCAAGTATGGGTGTACATTTATATGTGGGAATTTCTCACTAATGTACCAGTTTAAGTTCCATAAGCAATCCATAAAAAGAAATCCACAAGCATGAACAATTATACAGGATAATCATAAAGCATGTAATACAACAGTTAAATTTTCACCAACTAACACATGTGATTATAAAGAGAGATATCAATTATGAATTAAAATAAAGACTATAACTTAAGCTAATGGGAAAATGGAAAGCTCAAGGGGAAGAATCATCACCTTATAGATCGGATCACCACTAGCATTGCTAGGAAGCACGTGTGCCCTTAGAATCAACTCCTACTATGAATTGTGAAATTTGCACATGAGATTAGTGTTCTACCAAATGCCTATGGTCAAGATTTACACAACTTAGGGTTTAGATTCTTTTAAGGTCTTATTATAGAATTAGGGCTTCATATTAGGGTTTAGTTATAGCTTTAGGTTCTAGGATTTGAATCCTAGATTATTATTATTATTATTTATTATTATTATTATTATTATTATTATTATTATTATTGTACAACGGATCAAATAATATTCATAATAGGAGTATTAATCCATCCCTACTAATAATGATGGTTTGTAAGCTCATATTTAAATGTATAACTATTATCTAACATTCTTATAACGAATAATAATCTCACAAGTAATAATGATAGAATATTTACTAATGATAATACCATGAGGACTAATACTAATAGTTATATTAACATGTATAATACTAATCCCCTGATAACCATTTTCTAATGCTAATAGACATAACTATCAATAATGAATCTAGCCATGATACTAGATACCATGATCTATCATTAAATAGAATACTACTATTTGATAATTACAATTTTATTTACATTAACTAGGTTATATAGTGGACTTTGACCTATATTTAACTTAAGGTTAGGATTTTGAGAAATACGAGTTAAATAGCTATAACATCTAATTAGATAATTAAAAGTAATTCACAACACAAGAGGGTGGAGGGTTTATACCTCAGCCGGTGTTGAGTGTGGCCCAACTCCTATTCCAACGAGTTAACTCGGCCCATCTTATGATTCTATTTACTTAATGTAACACAAGGGATCCTTCGTATGCTCAAACACACCATCCTATGATTCTATTTACTTAATGTAACATCCTGGATTTTCACTGTTTTGGATTTCCAAAAATTCTTAAAATTTCTTTTTAATTAACTTATAATATCACTTAATGACCATTAGTACTCAATGTTAGTTTATACTAGGGTGAACCAGTCTAGTTATGATGGGACAAAGTGTGGGCCGTCAAGCCAGATAGTCCCAAAGTGCGGGTCATCAAGCCAGATAGTCCGTTTACACCTAGCAACACAGCCCGTGCGGGCCATACCGCGACCAAGGAAGGTTAGAAAATTATAAAAATTTAGAAAAGCATATATCTCACTGGGCTTGTGGTCCAACGCGGACCACGGACCCAGTAAACGTCCAAAAGTCAATTATCCACGCCGTCCCAGCGGCACTTACAAAGTGTGGCTCACCCCAGCCCACTAGTCTAAGAATCTGACACTCTTAATTGAAACTGAGATATAAGACATTTCAGCTGTCAAATTTCTTCATGATATACGATGAAGGTCTAATATATTTTCCTACGCCCGTCCACAAAATCTGGGGCCTGATCGTGGCACAGTGACCGTTAATCGCAAATTGGACCCGTACGACCAAACCCCATATCCGATCGTTTCCAAAAATTTGCATGGCCCTTCATTGGGCCATGGAGCACCTACCCTATGACTTTCAGGGCCAGAGGGCTACCAGAACTGCTCCAATCACCGAATGGACCCCATAGAGCCATTTAAATATCAGAACCGTATGATCAAA